>NW_010576764.1:608075-626697 GCF_000705375.1 Tinamus guttatus
CGGCTCCACGGGGGAATCCGGGGCTGGAGGGACGGCCGGAGAGCAGTGACAATAATCGAATAAGGCATTAGGGGAGATTAGAAGGAAGAAATCCACTGCTAGTTTTGGCATGGAATTAGCAGGGACCCGTTAGGAAATCTGGAAAAGCGCTGGCATCTTGCTGATAGAGATTATGTTAGAAATGGCCTCAGCTTTTATTATGTTTATGGTTCACCAAGAGATTATTATGCAGCTTCTGCATCATTAGAACTTAAAAAAAATACGGTTTTTCCAATTTGCTTTTTTTTGACCTTTTTTTTTCAGCAGATTTCCTCATGATCAGTCTTTTAGAGCTGTAGAAAGCACATGAATATCCCATTTTCATGGAATGTCTGAACAGTCAACTTTTAGAGCTGGTTCAGGGTTTGGGGGAAAAGAGTGATCTTTTTCTGTTTTCTTTTTGTTGCTACTGCTTTTTGTTAATACTAAGCTGTTTTGGAGAGTTACGTGCGCAGATTTTGCTTGGACTTCAAATGAGGGCATTATCGGGACTTCTGTTAGAACTGGAGCTTCTTACTTTTAAACCACTAGGGCTGCATATCATTCCTCAATTTTTCCTTACAAGTACTGACTGGATCATTACTGTCCCATTCGTCGGTAACTGTGTTAATATAATCAGCCCTACAGGAAAATAAGATCAGGCTCCTTCAGCTCTTTCTGTGACCTTATTACTTCTTCTAAAGCCAATGAATGATGTTGCACATATGTCATTTATCTACACTGTAAACAAAGCAATTGAGTCAATTTTCTTTCCTCATGGTAATGCAGTGAACAGGTTACAGAGAACGCAAATTATTTTCATAGAATTTTGTTGCATAAAGCACATTTGCATTACCAGCTTCTAAGAAAGTGTAGTTAATTATCAAGAGATGGAAAGAAAGTGTTTGCGTGAAACTAGGTGAATCGTGTATTTATTTTACAGCAAGATGTGAGGTTTTGTTAGCTAAAGAAAGTCCAGGTCTGAGGCTGGATGCTGCCAAGCTTTTCACCTAAAGCTTTGACTTCTGAAAGAGAGACTGCAATGCTACAAAACGAGGAGAGTATGAGGATGGCATTAGAAATATGAGATGTCCTCTGTCACTGAGGCTCTTCCCCTGCTGTCATGGGCTGTAGTGTCATATAATCCATACGGGTGGCTGGTTGGGCTCTGGCTCTGTCTCTGAGCAGTTGTGAACTCCAGCTCCTGAGAGGGTTTAGCACGCGCTGCAAACACACCAAAGATACCATCTATGTGAAGGCTTAATGATCAATATGAATGTCTTGATCCAGCTCTGCTCAAGGTTTCCTTGATATTCAGAGCAGGTTATAAGCATGAGCTTAGTCATTTAGGGTAAGCACTAACAGTAGCACATGCTCTATGAAAAAAATCAGGGTTTGTATGAGTTATTAACTGTAGAAAAGGGAAATCAGCAAATCAAAGTTGCCTTTCTGGCAGGGGGTTATTCTTCCATCTGCACACCCAGACTCAAAGCCCAGCAGTTTGAAACTTTACCCCATTTCTCTAATCTTACTGATGTGTTTGAAGGTTTTATATGCATCAGTCAGAACACTAAAACTGTATTTAGCACTTAAACACCACTAATACCCATTTTTAGCAAATAAACTTCCATTAGTATTAAATATGTAAACACTTTTTAAAAGCCTTTTTTTTTTTTCTGTATATGTTGGGGCACTTAATTCACTGCTACGATACCTGTACTTTGGCTTACCTTAGGTTTCCTCTTGGAATAATACCATTTTCTTTTTCAAAAAAAAAAAAGGATATTTGAAAGAATGGGAAATGTTACCTTACCAAAACATTTGCAAGAACTCTCTAATTTCATTTGCAAAATGATTAAGAGGAGCTAAACTTCTTTAAGCGAAACACATGCTTTGTATATACCAACAACCACTTGGTAAGTTGCAAATATCCAATTGTCAAACAATAAGATAAAGTACAGTGAAATTAGGCATTGTGGGGCAAGTTACTTCCTTTTGGTGATCTGATTATCCAGCAGCTTTTTAAATAAGCATTCTATGGGCATTAAAAGCTCAAGGCAGCAGAGCAGTCTACCAGCCATTCTGTATTTGCTGCACTCCACTTGCACTGTTGTGGATTGCACAAGAACATGCCAGCTATAATCCTATCACTTACAATTGCCTCTTATTCACTACTACCCTGTTTCAAATCAGACTCCTACTGCGTGTGTAAAAGAAAAAAAACACACACACACACAGTCTGCCATTCACTAAGAGCAGACTAGAATTTGAGGCAGTGAGGCAGATTTTTCTCCCCTCCCGGGTGAAAAAAAAAAAAAAAAACTCTATTTCCTTCTTTTTTTTTGAACTAGGTTGAATCTGGGTATGGTTGGACCTATAGTGCAGCAGCTGTTTTGGGACAAATGTGTGTCCCCTCCAAAGTGAGGCATCTGAATAAGAGCAAGTCTTAAGAAATTTGTATTTTTTAGTACATGTCCATCATGAAAACTCACTTTACCACTTAGGCTGAAAAATGGGTGCGCTGTGAAGAAAACAAAGAAAAGAGAGAATAACACCAATAGATTAACTGGTTTGAGAATTTACTGAGCTCTTTTTCTCTTTTTCACTTAAGACAGAGCAAGCTCAAGGGGTGATCTGCACAGAGCAATACTGGTCAGATAAAAAACAGTTCAGCATTTGTCTTGCAATTAAAAAAATAGATCACAACATTTTCCCTGAAACAAGATAGTTGTATTGACTTCCAGTCTAATCTGGAAAGGAGCACTTCAGGAGGATCACTTTACCATTCTTGACTGTCATGCCAGTTAATGAGTTAATTTATTTTGATGCTGATTTCTTTTCTCTTGTTCGCTGTTCTTGATTCCAGTTCTCTTATTCTAGCAAAAGGCTCTCTTCTCCTCTCCTCAATAGCTTTGTGTCATGGTAAGCTTCTAAGGTCAACCATAAAAATCCTTTAACCACCCATCCTGGCACCACATAAGGAGTTGATAGAGTGACAAATTTGGTGGAATGCGTTAGTTCAGCAGTGCTCCTGCTATCTGCTAGTAGATACATGAAGGAATAGATTGATCTCTACCTTAGAGTCCCTTTCCACCAGTGTAAAAATGCCTTAGGTTTTGTTCAGTTGTTCTTTATTTCCATGCAACAAGTGACAGGGTAGAAGGAAAGCAAGGCAAGCCTGGCTTATCCAGTACAAATTAGAGCAGCACACTGGCTAGCCTAGACTGTTCCGTTAGGGTCAGAAATACTTGAAAATGAAAATAAGGGCTTAACAGTATAGAAACAGAGGAACACTTGAAGAACATCAAAATAACTGTCCTGTGCCAGGTTAGCGCTATAGCTCAGTATTTTGGTTTATAGTATCCTCTAGCTGTGAGGATTTTGACCTCTCCTGACTGAGCTGGAGTTACACAGAGGTTGTCAGGGAGAAATTAGCAATGCACCTATCCCTTATTAATTTGTGTACCTCATTTGCAAACCCTTTTATATTCTTGGCCTTTAATTTCTTTAACGGCAGCAACAAAATAATACAAAGTACAGTGAAATTATGCACTGTGGGACATATTGTTTCCTTTTGTTGAGCTGATAATCCCAATGCCTGGCAGCTGCATAAGAGCCTCCTAGGATGCTGCTAAGAACACTGCAGCATCACTTCCTTTTTGCCTTCCTCATTAAGTGTGATTTTATAGACATCCAGCATGTCCTCTCCCATCGACGTTTTTCCTAGCTGGAAAGGCCTAACCCAGTTACTTTCCTATGAAAGCTGCTGTATGTGTCGTGTTAACCTTGCTCTTCAACTCTAGCAGTGCTCTTCTGTTGGAGAGTGAGCAGAATTGCAAGCAATATTCACTAGGTGGGCATATCCTGGGCTGCATTAAGAAGAGCATCTGTGAGGATTTTGACCTCTCCTGACTGAGCTGGAGTTACACAGAGGTTGTCAGGGAGAAATTAGCAATGCACCTATCCCTTATTAATTTGTGTACCTCATTTGCAAACCCTTTTATATTCTTGGCCTTTAATTTCTTTAACGGCAGCAACAAAATAATACAAAGTACAGTGAAATTATGCACTGTGGGACATATTGTTTCCTTTTGTTGAGCTGATAATCCCAATGCCTGGCAGCTGCATAAGAGCCTCCTAGGATGCTGCTAAGAACACTGCAGCATCATTTCCTTTTTGCCTTCCTCATTAAGTGTGATTTTATAGACATCCATCATGTCCTCTCCTATCGACGTTTTTCCTAGGAAAAGGCCTAACCCAGTTGCTTTCCTATGAAAGCTGCTGTATGTGTCGTGTTAACCTTGCTCTTCAACTCTAGTAGTGCTCTTCTATTGGAGAGTGAGCAGAATTGCAAGCGATATTCACTAGGTGGGCATATGATGGATGTGGTGTGTTCTAATCTGTAGAAGACGTGTAAACTGTTAGATTTCTGTGGCAGTTCAATATAGATGAGTAAAGGTTAACAGTTCAGTTACCCAAGCACTGCTGCCTCCTGTAAGGAGCATAGCGCAGCTCTTCTTGCTACCTTGGCCTGTTGAAAAGGACGATTTGCAAGTCACAAGCGTCACTAAGTTAGTGTGGGTAGTCTCTGTGCTAACGCAGCTCCTCCCTGCTCAGGCCCTGAGCTAGCTTTCCTACTTCTCCACAGCCCTGGGCTCTGTTGTGTGGTTTTAATGCTCTTGTAATAAACTCATGAATGTTGCAAATTAAGGAACACAAGTTAACAAATTGGGAGCTCCAACTTAGCTTAGTAACAATTAAATTAAGGAACACAAGTTACAAGGGAGCTCCAACTTAGCTTAGTAACAATGCAGCTTAGTGTAATATATGTCTTGAGGAAGATAGAGGCAAGTGTACCAGTTTGGACGCTTCCTAGGCTCGTTTGGCTGCCTGTTATTATCTCACTTCTGCCTCTAGCCCAGCAGTTCCTGCCTGGCTGCATCAGTTCCGATGGCAAGACCAGGGCAAGCACCAGAGTGCTTGCATGAGTCATAGAATTTCAGCCTGGGAATTCCCTGCAGAAAAATGACATGATAGTATTGCTTGCAAGAAATTTGCAGAGAGGAGTCAGGGACAGACAAAAGGTTTTAAAGCAAAAATACTCCAGCCTGTCCTCTAAAATGCTAAAACCAGACCTTGAATGGTAAAGATAGTAGAAGGAAATTTCACGGAGTTTGCTGTCTGTTGCAGAGCTCAATCATTTTATGAGGTAAAGTAAATGTTGGATAAATTCTAATTTAATTTATCTTGAACGTTCAGTTTGTGCTTTCTTCAAATGCATTTGGAATCTCATGTGAGAGACAGATATATTTCCTTTCTCAGCAGTTTTAAATACTTTGAACCAAAAAGTTGTGTACTCCTTGGTTTGTTTTCTAATTATGAAGAGAAATGCTCACACTGCTAAAAGCATAAATTCTTTTATCAGGGAACATCAAAACACTAGCAAATTTTAATGAGTGTTTAATAAATGTTTGGTTTTCAAGACAATTTGAAAATAAGGATGTCTTCTGAGAAAATTCCATGGAAATCATAACTTTTAAGTGACCTGCACAAACTTTATAAAGAAATGTTGACTGTGGAGTCAAAAACAGAAGTTTCTTGGGAATTAGTCTCTCATGACAGTAATGGAAATATTTATCTTGCAAAAGTCTTGTCAGCAGCATATGCTTTGGATGTATAAGAAAACAATTTGGAAATTTGTTGAGAAAATGGCATAAACTGGACAACAACTTGGAAGGGGTGGATGGGAAAATGAGAAGCGCGGTGGCAAGATTACACTTTCCAGACGCTAAATTTTATCACCTTGTAGGATATCATTAGCACTGTGATGAAAGATGGTATTTCTGATTCACTTGGGAAATCCTGCTGCTGAAAACTAGAGAAGCCTGCAACAGATGAAAACTTTGAGAAACTTGCTTGTTTTTAACTGAGGAATTCTGAAATGAAAATAGATATTCTGTAGCAACTAGACAGTTAAAATATGACTGCAATTCATTTTTTGACATTTGTAGTTAATCTCATAAGCGCTAACTGATCTGTCCTGATAAAAATGTGTCCCCTTTCCTTCTTCTCAGCCCTGAAAAGTGCTACATGAGAAGAAACATGCCTTCATGGTGCGGATTAAAATAGCTGAGGGAACATAGAAACCCTTTCTGGAAATAGTGCCCCTTTCAGAGTTCAAGGTTTGTGGTTTTACTAGCTATTTATTTGTGAAGAAACTCATGTGTTGATAATATTCAGTAGAGACACAGTTAAAAATTCTTGCACAAAAATCCTTGCAATCCTTGTATCCTTTCAGTTCTATGTAGAAGAGACCCTTGCCTGATTGCCAGTCCTTCTTGGTAACCTTGGTGCTTCAGGACAGTGTTAATTCTCCTGTTTATCCATTCAGTGTGTTCCTCTGCCTTCACATGTCTTCAGGGAGGCTGTATCTCACATATTGCCACCTCTGTCACTCACCCCACTGCTTCTGCTGCGTGTGGATGAGTCATTTGCTCACAGATTGCCGTGTTGGTAGCGCGCGACACAGGTAGCTGGCACGGAACAGCAGTGCTCTGCTCGGAGGGGGTGCAGGACCATAACGGTACCTTTCTGCTTTTCACACTTGTCTTCTATGAACATCAGCCACAGCGATTTTTTTTTTCCAAATGATACATGCAAATTTGAGTAATGTGCCTGCAAATATATATATACACTCTTATACAATCTTATTTTCACATATTAATTGTTTAATAGCATTCAAGACTGAAATAGATTTTGTTTTACATCCAGCCAAAGCAGGAGCTCCAATGGGCAGAAATACACATAGTGTTCCAAACCGCGTGTTGATTCAAAGATATTGTTCAATGCACGTCGTAGCAAGACTGCAGTAAAGACAGCAAACTTGCTTTTGGCAAATCCACTGGGCAGCAAATTATGTTGATTCAAAGACATTATTCAATGCGCATTGTAGCAGTAAGACTTCAGTAAAGACAGGAAACCTGTTTTTGGCAAATCCACTGGGCAGCAAATTAAACAAATTCTTCATTAAAAAAAATCTGAAGGATGTGGGACAGACCACTGCTCAGCTGCTAGCACTTGTTCCACCTACACCACAGGTATATAGCTGACATTTCAAAGTAGAGACAGAAGGAATCATAGAGACTGTGGTAGAAATACTATTAAGCAGGATTTGATGCATTTCAGTCACTTTATTTTTTTCTTTTTTGAAGTGCCATCACCAAACATAGAGTTGGTGGATGGATGATCTTTCAGGGAAGCATGGCAAAAGGCATGCTTCTCTTTTGGAAATCTTGAGAGATATTCTTCAGAGAATATCACATATTATCCTGCCAGGGTCCAAATATTGTTATGCTGTTCCAGAGTCTTTGAAAGATGTTTCTATTTGGAAAGACAATGTTCTTTAAGATCTCAGTGGTACCATATTGAAAACAAAACCCTGATTCCCTAGGTTCTGTTAACTGTACATTAGTAACTGTAGTCATTGTTATTTGCATACGGATAATCTTCACATAGTTATTCACAGCTAAAGAATGAGGCTTGGCCCTAATTTACCAGCAAGAGAACAGGACTGTCTCAGGACAGAATGGCTGTAACAGGGAAGAAGCAGGTTCTACTATATCTTTTTTTCATTTTTTTTGGTTCCTGAAGTTTGTACTTCCCTTGCCATCAGGGCTGCACTGGTAAACGGTCAGCCCTGGTCTAGAAGCAGCTCCTCTGTATGGGCTTGTCCCTGGTTGTTTGCCATGTGCTCACACCACACAGGTGTAGGGTACCAAGCACCAGGTGAAAAGGAAGGCCCTTTGCAGCACCTGCACTTGGCTAGGCAAAACATTTTGTGTTCTGGCAACACAAATTCATTACACCTGAACTGGTGTGAAGCTTAGTGGTTATATAAGAGTAATGTGAGGAGAGCAGGTTTTTTTTTTTTTTTTGTATTACTTTATTTTACTTTTTTTCATTTATTTGTGTTTTTATTTTATTACAGGCAGTGCACTAAACTGAAGGGGTGCCTCACCTGGTTCTTCCTTCATGTTTCAAGAATTGCTGAGTGCAGCTTCTCACTTTTCCAGATTTCTTTGTTTTTGGAGGTAAGCCTCTTCTGTACTATTGGAATAAAATGCTAAACCCAAACATGAAGTGAAAAAAGCCTGTGCTGCTTCTTATTGTTTGTGTGGTAGTAGGTATCAAGAACTGTATTTGGCAATATAGAAGTTAGATATAAAAGGGTTTATAGACAAAGGAAATCCACATTCACTATTTGCAGTGTTATGATTCTGCTTCATATATAGATAAAGCAGCCCATAAAAATAGGTGAAAGTGTACAAGTCAACAAAACCAGGTAAGCAGTTCAGCAGATTGTGTAACTGTTAAACAGCTTGCTTAATATTTTCTCTTCCTGGCTACGCTTGCTCATGAGCACACATGTAGAAGTCAAACAAAAAGTAACAGAAACATCCTTGTATGTCCAGAGAATCCCCATCTTTTTCTTACAATCCCCCAGCTTATCTCTAGCTCTTGACTTGCTGTTCCATGCAAACTAAAGTGTTAAGCTTCTTGTAGTGGCTCCAAGTGAGATGAATGCACATTAGCTCTAGAATGTCTTAAATATATTTATCTTATGTTACTAAACATACTAATATATGTTTAATATGTACTAAACATGTTACTATGAAGTAATTGTGGAACACATTAATAATCAGTATCACCCCAGCTAACACAACTCAACTGTAATCAAAGATTCATATGTGTCACTTTGCTGTAGGCACTCACTGTAGCATGTTATCTATTTAAGTCTTTATTTCGTATTTTCTCTTTTTTTTTTTTTTATGTTCCCATGTTGGAGGTATGTGTGCTTGTACAAAAGTAGTAAATGTTTCACTCTGGTTGACTGCTTAGATAGAGATAAGCTGGTTAAGTGTTCCTTAATTAGGTTCATTCTCAACAGCTGCTTGAAGTTATTAGGAAAGATTACATGGTTGCATTGTAGAAACAACTAAGATGTGTGCTTAATGCTCTATATTGCTAAAAAGAGTAACATGGGAAGTTGTTTTATTCTCTCTCTCCCTGTCTTAGTAAGAATACTACAAATGATAAATAGTGGACTTTACCTATGGAACTAGCAGATATTCTATGTCTCAACTGTTTTTTTTATTTATCTTATTGGCCTAACCTTTATATGTGTAGTGAAAGGTATTCATTATAATTATTATATCACTATTATACAGAAGCATTATCAATATTCCTAATGTATGTAATGTATCCTAAACAATTAATCTTTAAATAATTTGAAGAATATTGCCTGTCTTTGTAAATATTTTGCTGCGGTCTTTGAGATAGAAATTATCCATCACATGCTTGCAACTATTTTAGCCTACTTAAATGCTCTACTCAACTACTTGCTCTTATTACAAAAACTATATGTTCTTTCTTATGATGCAGTTAAAGCATGATAAATTTTTGTCCAAGCTCTCCTTAATTCTGCTCTCCTGAGTATTGCAAGGCCTCTTAACTAACTAAATATTTTGCTATATTCTTTATTTTGTAAGCTTCCATAATGATTATCCCTAAATGCCTCACTGTAAACAGTAACTAGCTATTCCGGACACTTAACACATGTATTTGAAGGGTGAAAGATTGACAAAGAAGCCAGTTTTAGTACATATGTTTGCACTATTTATTCCATCCTAACTTAGCATAAAAATCATGTATTATGGATAAATGAATATTAAAAAGTGAGGTTGGATAAAAGAGCACAAAGCCCGCAACACAAATATATTTTTTTCATTAAAAACCAAAATATTCTCTTCTAATGAGATTCTGGTTAAGAATATAACTTCAAAGTGTAGTTTTATTTCAAAAATTCTGAGGCTTATTTTTACAGATTGCATGAATCATAAAAGATTACTAGAATGCTCTCATACTTGATGTATATTTAATCTAAAATAATTTGTGATATATTGAACACAAAAAGTAATCTATTAATCTTTTTAATCACTTTACCATAATTTCAGGAATCTTAAGAATTTTGAGTTATCTGCCCCTACTTTTACATCAGCATTGAAAATTGCTAGTTATTTATTTCTTATTTATTTCTTTTTTCCTCCTTAGAAAGGATTTATGGCACTAGATGTGCTGTTTTACTAGTATTTTTACAGTAGATAAAATCATATTTTTCAGATGAGCATCTTGGAATCAGTAATTTGCCATTGGTTATAAGGCATAGAAACCCTGATTATAATAAGTACTTTGGAGATATTTATAGACTTTACTAGAAAGGAGATTTGGCAGAGGCTGAAATGGGAGAGAGAAAATACAAAGATTGCTTGCCTAAAATACTTACCAGATGTTCCTTGTCACGATACATGCTAAAAGATTGAAAAATATTCTAGAGTAATTATATTATAACATGCTACTGCAAGGCTCTCAAGTTGCTACTAGTTATGTTTTATTTAAAAAAAAAATCAGTCTTGGAATAGAAAGATACATAAGTAGAAATCTTGTCAATAGCTAGATTTAAGTGATTTTTTGATAACTTTTTATATCTTAGCTAATCAAGGCAAATATTCCAGCCTTTTTCATATTGGGTTGTACATTCCCTCACCAGAACCCTCTCAAAACAGGAGTAATATGCACCAGGAGTTTGAAACCTGGCCCTGAACATCAGGTCTCATGTATGGACTTAAGAGAGATGCAACAGAGATGCCTCTGTTGTTCTGATGAACATGAAGACACAGCAGTGGGACTTCCCCATGGAAGAGCTCTCGGTTGCAGGTACGCAGTGACTGAAGGAGTTGGGTTGCTGCTTTACCTAGACTTTATCTAGGCTTTATCCAAGCTGCAATGCCAGCATCTGCAGTAGGTCACCTGGAGTAAAACAAACATCAACTCGTGTGTGTACTTGCAACAAAACCATGTACCTTTTATGCATGCGCTGCACTGCTCTCATTTGCAGAGGGAGGAGTAGCTGTAGCACAGGCTGTCTGTTAAGGACCTTATGAATATCTACAGCTCTGCTTTGCACAAAGGCTAGAGAAAGCTCCTTGTGCTGTTTTGAATAACTTCTTTCTCACATTTGGTTTCTTTCAGGCTTCACTGTAAGGGTTTCACTGCCTCACTTTCCATCCTCCCTTCTTCAGCATGAGGGTTTTGTACTGTCCCCACAGCTCTGGAGATGCATGGGAATGCTTCCAGCAGGCCAGGGTTGTGGCAGGCTGCTTTTTTGTTTGTCGTCTTTGTTTATTTTCCTCATGTCATCAATGGCAATTTTAATTTCCCTGGCCTCCTTCCCATTAGACAGCAGTGAAGCAAATCATCAACTTACAGTTTTAATTTTATATTTGGTTCAAGAGGTTTGGTATAAAAGGCTGATTTTTCCTCAAATATTTTAGTAGCTTTGTATTTATTAGGTCTTGTATACTAAGCTGTATACTTTTATATATCCATATAAATATATGATCAGCTCTCATCTTTTTGTTTCATTAAGTAGTCTAATATATAAAAGCAGAAATAATGTAGTGGACAAAAACATTATGTGTTAGGAATTGGAGGAAAAATAACAATTTAATGGCAGCTATTTTTGTCCTCTTTATCCTATTTCCCAGTATAATTATTTCTAGATCAGTGTCCTCCTTTCTGCATACAGGCTTCTGTGAATATATAACACTTTTTCTTTGTTGTAGTTTATGTTGTAATTTATTTCTCCCAACTTTTATAGCTACCATATATTTGCTCTTCAAAAAAATATTCAGAGCATTAAAAAAAAATCTTGCTTAATGTTGGTGTTATTTTTGTAAGCACATAACCTCCATTTAAAGATCTCAGCCTTTCTTTCTGTTTTGGGCAAATGATTGTATTGCTATTTTTGACTGAACCTTAAACACGACTTCATTGTCACAGTAAGTCTATGTAAGTGCTCAAATTACACATAGAGAGGTACAGATAGACTTAGGTTAGCAAGTGTCATGAGTCAAAGAGGATTTATCAGCTTTCTAAAGATTCAGCTTTCTAAATTGAGTGCTTGGATTTGCCCAAGTAGCTACTATGTTGACTTTATATATATATATGCATGTATATGTATGTTATTTTTTAATCTGTGTATGGGAAGAATGATACTGATCCACTTGGAAATGCTCTTTGGTCAATGGATAAAAGTTGTTGCATGTAGCTTCTAAACTAATGAAACTGTCATATGGTGATTGCTACATGAAATATTTGCTACATGCCAATGTATGGTAACCAAAGAGGGGGAAAAATCACATTGGCTAAAGAACAGTTTCTGTCCACTAAAGCTTCAAAAGGGAAGGCAATCCCAGCATCCTTATCAAGTGTATTGCTGTGCTTATTTTTGCTTACTTGTTACCTGGTTTTAAGTGAATCATTCTTTGATTAACCTGTAAGTTCTTTTCCAGATAGCCTTTGCTATAAAAATAGCGTTCTAAAAATGCTACAGCTGTAATTGGAGATTATCTGACCCCACTTTGGTGACTTCTGTCATGTCCAGTAAGTTCAGTTTGCTGTTCTGTTGACCAGGTGTAATTTCCCTTTGCAGACTCATTGTGTTAGGGTTTTGAAGCCTCAGTTTCTGCTCTTTTAAGTGCTCTTAAACTTCAAATTCTTGTTTTTATCCTTAGTTGTATGTGCTAACCTAAATATAACATTTTTCAGCATGATCCTACAAGCACACATGATTAAACTCACCTAAATACAAGGATATTAGATATTCATGGGGGACCTAGAACATGTGTCTCTTCATGAGAAGACTATACCTTCCAGAAGATTGGATGGTTTCATAACAGCCCAGCTCTTAATAAAATTCATTTTTGTGTATGGCCCTCCATATGTACGAATTTGAGATGAAGGCAAAAATTTAGTAATAGCCGGAGGAAAAATGCTAACGATTATAAAATTTCACATTGAAATATGTTTGTCAAAATAAATCTACCCTGAGGTTTTGCTGTATTCTTTACCTGCAAGCAATGTAAGGCTTCCTCTGCTCAGGCACCTCTGCAGGTTTCTGAAGGTTTCCTGTCTTGGGTCCTTGGCAGTCTCATTGACTGCTCACAGGAGGAGTGTGGTCTAGGCCTTTGGGCTTCTGTGATTTGGCACCAGTGCTGGTGAGTGTCCACCTGCACTGCCTCTTCATCTGGCTTCCTGTGATGGGCAGGGAAAGTCGTATTTGGAAGTCTGCAATAGTGTGCAGGTTTTGCAGGGAAACTCCATGTTTTGGGGTTTTGCAGTCATTGCAGTCAGTTCCTCTAATTCAAGTTGCAATATCCATAGAAATAGAATATCTATATCTTTAGAAAGCGCTGCCCTTTCCTATGCTGGGATAATTATATTACCTTTTTTAAAAAATATTTGCCTAACTGATTTAGACTTTTTCTCTTTTTCCTTGCAGCATATCTTTAGAAAGTGCTGCCTTTTCCTATACTGGGATAATTATATTACCTTTTTTTTTTAAAAAAATATTTGCCTAACTGTTTTAGACTTTTTCTCTTTTTCCTTGCAGAGCTCTGTTTATGACCTCAGTTTGTGCAGTGCTGAGTGCAAGTACAACTGCATCTTGTGCTGCTGCTGTATGACTCTATTTACTGACAGGTTCACATTTGTTTTCTGATGCTTTTAAAATTACTAACCAAATACCTCATGGGAGTTATCAGTTTTCCTCGGTTACATATATTTTTAAGTCAGCAGCAGATTTAATGGATAAATTTGTCACAAATGCATTCTGTAGGAGTGTGGCGTTGAATGTCTGTCAGTTTGGGAAACCAAAGACTATGAAATAATTCTAGTTGTTGTTATCTGGCAAGTTACAGTTTTTCAACACACCAAAATATTATTTTTGCCAACATTCTTTCCCAAGCAAAATATTTTCTGACCTTTGTCCTTTTTGTTCTTATTTCCTCTTTTGTTCTAAAAGCTTTGAAGAGAAATAGCTCTTGAAGGTAGTATCATTGCAAAGAAAACTTTGTACCTTTTATTTTGGTATATCTGAGCTAAGAAAAGGAGTAATCTTTTTTTCACAAAAAAGATAAACCAATTTAGGTTGGAAGGGACTGCTGGAGGTCATCTTGCCTAGCTCCTTGCCCAAAGATCTGACATTCCAAATTAAGTCAATTTGCTTAGGGTCAAATACACCTAAGTTCTGAGCATCTCCTAGGATGGAGTTTGCACAACAATTCCAAGTAGTGTTTCAATGTCTGACTAGTATTCCTTTGAAATTTTATTCCTTTTATCTACCTGGAATTTGTCTTAATGCAATTTGTATCTGTTGTCCATCTCCTTTTTGCTGTTTTATATTAGTGTGCTAGTGTCGTTTATACGAAAGTTAAGAAATTATCTAGATCATCTCAATGTAAAACAAAATCTATTTCAAGGTGGGAGGAAAGGTCTGATGAAAATTCATTCCTCCTTTGGGAATCAAAAGTTAGCCATGTCAACAGTGAAATTCTTATTGTATTTGAAAATTAGCCTTCCTCTTCGCTCCTACCCCATGTGCCAGTCACCTATTGCTCTCAACAGCCTGCACAAGTTTGCAGAGAGTGGCACAATTAGATAACGATTTGGCCCTTTTTGTGAACAATAAAAACTGGTAATAATCTGTTGCATAGTGTTATAGAAGATGCGAACCTAAAGGAAAATGGCAATGTAAAGAGGAATGGATTGTAGTGATGATTTCTGCAATGAAATTTCTTTAGCCTGTATTTGCTATATCGCATTTCTGTTGAAAATATTCCTATTGTATGTACTCTGAGCACTTTGAAGCAAATAAAGTGTTCTTAGAAACAGCAATATTGGAGAACCCTGGTTAAACTAGATCTTGCAGCATTTCTGACAATTGCTGATACCTAACAAATCAAGCAAAGTTGACCAAAAACTGAGCGTAAGTTGATTGCTATCCAGCGATTTCATTTGTTTTCCTATCTCCATCTACTGGGGGGAGGCTATATTGCACATTGTTCTGGAATGACATTACATGGATGATCACTTGGATCATGAAATTTTCTTCTATTTGAACTATGATCAAACTGAAGTTTGGATCTGTATACAAATATAAAAATTAGTGAACTTTGATCTAGCAGCAATAATCTGCTGAAAATAGTTATGATCTGAAGAAGATTATACTGGCCTGTGATTGCTGTCTGCTGGAGTTTACAGTTGATGTTTTAATTGACAAACAGTTAAGTGAGATGTATTTTAGAGAACTAACTTAAATGCAGATTTTCTTAATGTAGAGTGTTTGCTTTTTAAGATACTCAGCAATAAGGATTCCTTTCAAGGCAATAAATTTGAACATGCATCAAAAATATTTGAGTTTAGAAGTTTGATCAACATGGTGTTATACTCTTGTATTTCAAGACCTCACACTTTATATTAGAACTTAGCTCAGCTGGTTTTAACCAGAGGAAAAAGAAAATACCACTCAATATAGAAGTGCTATAGAAGCTCTAGTTTGCTAAGGCAAAAAAAAAATCCAAGGATATATTGACTGAACAGAAGTCTTAAAGTGAATTTCCTTTGAAAGGACAGTGATTTAAGGTAAAACAGATTATTTGTTCCTAAATTTATGTTTTAGATTATTTTTAAAACTGTCACTTATGATGTAAATGTGGAAGACAAAAGATCAAGGTGACCAATCAGCATTTGAAAAGCACCTATTCTTCATATAATACCATAATAACTGCAAAAACTTGTATTGAATAGCTGAGGAATATGTGATTGAGGAATAACAGCTTTCCTAGAACTGCATTTCTTTGTTTGGGCTAATCCCTTCTCTACAGGAAAGTATGAACAGTGGTTTGAAGTCCAGTTATGTTTGTTGCACAAATTGTCAATTAAATTAGGTAACCTATCTTAAGATTGGACCCTTATGTGAGTCAGCAATGCATGAAAGTCTAACCCCTGCATAGTGCTGCTGTTCCCTGGCATAAGTTTCATAGATGGACTTGTATTTTGTCATTTTTGCAAGTTATATTGAAAGTCCTACTTGAAACTGATGACAGCTTGAACTTCTGACTGGCTCAGTCAACAGCAGCACCCATGCACATAGCTCAGCTGTGAACAGTGAAGAGGATAACTTTATTTTTAGTGGATACCTTTCTTTAAGGCCAGCTTAAAGCAGCTTCATAAGACAAATGTGTTGTATAATCCTCATTTCTAGGAGCTATGCAGTGCATGTTGCAGGTGTGGATGATTTTTTCTTTGCTAAAGTCACTGCATCTAAACTTAAACAGTCTTTCAGTAATTGTTGAAATCCAATCAAGTGATTCATTTTTCTAATTTTTAAAGTGGCTGTCATGCTGCAAAGCTTTGTGGTTACTTGGATAGAAATATCTAAATCTAACAAAAATCATCTTTCAGTATACATTTCTGCTCTTTCAGTTCCTCCTAAATCTTATTATTATGTCTAATAGATCAGATAAATCATCCAATTTAATGAAACAGTAAACATGGATCATAAGCTGGTTTCAACAGAATCATTAGCTTGTCTAGAGTAGAGATATCATTGGATATCTGTGAAATCTGTTTAGGAACTGCCTTGTCTTTTTCAGCTATCAAAAGAATTGTTTAGAATTTGTTTTTTCCTTTTTAATTACTCAGATGATTAGGGTATAAATAAACAAATCTTAAATATTGCTAATAGTGACAGAAGGGAAATTTAATATATTAGAAGGTACAACCTGGTAGTGCACAGAACTATCACTAGCACTAAAGGAAGTTTGCAGGTATAGGAAGAAAGGTGTCTTACATATGTTTTTATTAGTTGTTTTCTATACTTACGCTTACACAACATGCCAAATTCATTATGTGAGCTCTTTATAGGGACAGTTGTTTGTTTCAATATTGTGATCTATTCATGCAGTCAAAAGGGGCAAACATATAAATTCAACTGACTTTGTTAGCTTCAGTATTTCAGGCTCAGGGTCCTTTTTCTGTTTCTTGCAAGCTTTTAATTTATTGACCTTGTCAGAGGATGTAGTTTTGGTATTCTATTCTTATTCTCAAGGGACATGTGTAAGATTGAATTTGTGAAACTGTGTTAATAGGACAAAAGGAGACTTAAAAATTCAATTTTTTTTCCTTATTTAAAAAACAGCTTCATTATATGAGAAGATGCAAAATTCAGGATTCTCTACCTACATCACCTTAAATCAGTAGTCCAAAGAAATGCTTCCTGTTTCCTCATTCCTGAAACAAGTAGCCATGTCACCTACAAGAGAACTCATTGAGGTAGGAAAGAAAATCTTGGATATTATTTATGTTATTTTGGAACTTAGCAATATGAACAGCAGGATTATCAAAATTGGCTTCTGCCTTGAAGTGTTCAAACTACCTAAAATGGTTTGATTTTTTTTTCAGAGAACTTTTATTGAAAAATATAGCTCTGTGGTCTAGCTGAATGGAATACCTTTGCTAACTCACCCATGATGTGCACACGATGAAGCAGATTGCTTCAAGAGGGAGGAGTACAGAAGCGCAGGACTTCCATACTTCTCTAACAGTGGTTGGAAGACTTTTTTGAAAAAAAATCTATCTGTAACTCTTTTGTGATCATAAGTAAATCTCTAAGCTGTTGACCAAGTAATGGCATCTGCACATGACTTAGTAAAGAGAGGACAGGAAGTTGGTTGGAAAGAAAGAGAAGTTTTAAGGACAGCTTTTTTGGTCTCCTCAAAAAAAGCTTACAATAATGTAACTTTATTATTTAGATTGCAAAAGGAAACATCTGTATTAGGACATGAAGAAGTATAAGAGATGAGAACCTAAAAGGTTCATGAGTTATGATAGTCTCACCTGATCCTTTCTTTGCCCAGGGACCTGCATTATAATGTGATTACAAGACAGTGATAATGCTGGAATTAACTGCATTCAGATGTAATTCATGAAAGTATTTTAAAAGTAATGGAACTAAATGGAAAATTCATTTTGTGCTATGGAGGGCTAGATTTTCACAGTTTTTACAAATATCTGGTATGTAACTTGAGAGATTTTAAAGGAATATGGAGATGTTCCGTGCTTTTATAATTTCTGAGTTATCTCAATAGTGTTTCCAAACAACCCATCACTTCTGAGCATCTCAAAGATGGTAAGATCACTACATGAAAAGAAAAGATCTATAAAAACTAGACATGTTAGATTGGCTATGCTGAAGACCAAGGGACTGATTTATAAAGCTATTCAGGCACTTTGAAGATAGTCAGATGTTTAACAGAATTATTTAAATGCATTTTAGGCAGCTGTGTCTGTTTCCCACAGAATTTTACTTGGTTGCTTTTGTAAATCCCACATGTATGTATTCTACATTTTTAGGCCCTTTATGTATACTGCCCAAAGACAGCTCAATAGCTGAAATTTAAAACTAAAGGACAGATTTCTCTTTGCTGAAAGAGAACAAATTGGTAAGAGTAGTCCTTAAACAGGCATTTTAACTTAGATGAAATGTCATAAAAAAATCTAGAATGACCTGTTAGAAATGCCTGAATATACTGTTTTTCCACTAACAGGATTCATTTTTTAGCAACTGTAGCACAATTTTGATAATTTTATCAGCTTTTCCTTTTCTCTCTCTTTTTATTTTTAGTGATTAAACTATTAGGCATTC
>NW_010576764.1:626731-645999 GCF_000705375.1 Tinamus guttatus
ATTCCTGGCTCAGATCTAATGCTTGGTAAAGTAAATCATATATCCAAGTATATCTGTTTCTTTGTAGAAATGCAATTCTGATAATTTTGTAAGTAATAGACTTCTGCAAAACAGGACATGTGAAATATAATGTTTTGTTTTCTTGTTTAATATGATTTTTTTTCCTGCTTATACAGTAAAATGACTAGAGATGAATAAAACTCCCACTACTCTTGCTTCAATTCAAAAAGAAGCATCCAGCTTCTTTGATGGGTTTATTTAACAGATGACTCATAGTACCAACACAATGGAAACTTATCTTCATGTACAACTGTCTGCTGCGACGCTATGCCAGAATGTAGAAGGGGACAAGGTAGAGTGTTTTCTTTCCTAGTCTTAGCTGATATTACATCTATGGTTTCCTTGATATTATCCAACTAAGTACAAAGAATAGATTCTAAATACATCACACAGATTTGTGTGCAAAATATACAGGGATTTATATTTAATTCTAAATCTTCACATCTAAAAAGGGTAGCTATGACTGAAGGATGAAACTAGTGAGAGGATGTATTCATCACTTGCCTATAAATACAGATTTGTAAATATTTATATATCGCAAATGAAAGCATGGAAATGAACTGGCTTGGGAGAAGTGACTTAGGCATAAGATAGAGACACTGATCTTAGTAATTCTGTCAACAGCTGGTAGATGCTTATGGTGGAAATAGGGGTATTTTCTCTCTTCCTCTGCTATATATTAATAAGATGAACTGAATAAACCTTTATTGGGTTACTAGATGTTTCTATAGGATTATGAAACACTTGGAATTTCATCATTAAGTCTGTCAGTACTACAGTGACTTCTTATCTAGCCCAGATCTTGCAGCTTTACTGCTCTGTGTTGACTAATTATGATAAGACTGTGGATAAAAGTGAAACAGATATAACTCAACTAAGATAGGCCTCTCTCTCCCTTCTGTACCCTTAAAGAGATGTAATTAAGGGAAAGCTGAATGAGAAAAGGTTAAGGAAAGAATCATGATGGAACAGAAGGAACTCTAACATCTTTGATAGAGCAGGTGCAGCATGAGACTTGTTCTTATGTCCTCACACACTTAAATGTTTTGGCATTTTTGATGCCCAAGAGTTTTTCTTTGTTTTCAATATGAAGTTCAGACAATGCAACAGACATAGTGTGTTCTTTGTAAGCTAAAACACAGGCATATATTCCTATGAATTACAGAATCATAGAATGCTTAGGGTTGGAAGAGGCCTCTAGAGGTCACCTAGTCCAATCCCCCTGCACACGCAGGGTCACCTAGAGCACGTGGCACAGGACTGCATCCAAGCGGGTTTGGAAGATCTCCAGAGAAGGAGACTCCACAACCTCTCTGGGCAGCCTGTTCCAGTGCTCTGTCACCCTCACTGTCAAGAAATTTTTCCTTAAGTTCCTGTGGAACTTTTGGTGCTTCAGTTTGCAGCCATTACCTCTAGATCTGTCGTGGCCACCAGTGAAGATGCCAGCACTAGCCTCTTCACTGTACTTGTAGACACTGCTCCAGTTCCCCCTCACGCTTTCTTTTCCATGAGGGCACACTGCTGCCTCACGGTCACCTTGTTGTCCACCATGACACCCAGGTCCCTCTCTGCAGAGCTGCTCTCCAGGAGGTCAGTCCTCAGCCTGTACTGCTGTCTGGGGTTATTTGCCCACCCAATTTGATTTTTCTCCTCCTTTTGAACACACTTTTCATCTGAAACAACAGAAAAGGTTTACGTGTTAACAGTTTGCCAATATTTTATTTGTTTAATTGTATTTTATTGTACTTATCTATATGCTCCATGGTGACTTGAGCAGACACAGGCAGTTCTAGAGTAGTCTGTCAGAGGACATTGTTGACCATAGCAATGACCTTGAGGAGGGTTGTCTGAAGCTGATGGGTTTATTTTGGTTGTGTACAGAGCGGTATACAAGTTGAATGGCAAAAGAAACTGGTTGAAAAGAACAGTTTTTTGAGTGTTTTGTGCTGACAGTACAAAACACTTTATTTCTAATGTATTTATTTTACAGGTTTGAACAAGAATTTGACTTATTCTGCATCAGAATGTATATATGAGTTGACATTTTCATAAGGCTCATGCTGATTACATGGGAGTGACACACTCCAGCTAATATAATCTATTTTCATAATGGCCATTTGGGTCAGTCTGTTCTTGTACAAATTCTTAATAGACACATTCTTTTTTTCCCCTCCACCTATGCAGTCTAAATAGGTGTGAAATATGTCAAGTGAAAGGGCAAGATATAAGAAGTGCATCCTTATATTTCCAAGAAATGCTGTTGCTGCTATATAGTATGAGGCCTATAAATATAAATCTTAATTTTTACTATAGCCTCTGTAATTTCAAGTTACTACTTCAAAACTATTTTCTGAATTCAAAGAATAAAAGCTGGTGTCTGTGCAGACGGATAGCTGTGTGTCCTGTCTGCATGCACAAGCACAAGTTGTACAGTCCCATTGCCTGCACTTTGCTTTTAAAATTTGGCCTTTGTTTTATTTACAAAGCTGTTTATTAAATAATATAGGAAGTTGATTCCATTGTGCCTCTTTCACGGGAGTTGTAGTATATAAATGAATTAAGGTTATGTTCTGCAATAATTTTATCTTACAGCAAGATTTAATATGAAGTACATGTGATTAAAATCAGAATTTGATTACCAACTTCTGATCTACTCTAATGCTTATGTATTTGGTTACCTAATAGAGTGCTAGCATTAAATTTTGCCATAATTGAAAAGTATGATTGCATTTAAAAATACTTAGCAAATACTGCACAGTTGTTAAACTTAATAACCTAACCAGACTGACAGAAAACATTAAAAATCATTTAAGTCTGCAGTATATTTCAATATACTTGCACCAGTCTGTGAGCTTGAGGAGTCAGTTTCACAAGGATTGCCAAACAGCTTCTGTGTCATTCACCATTTTGCTAAAGCTAATGAAATGCCTTTATGAAGGATTTGCTCTCATGAACAGGCAATATTCCTTTCTAATGGCCAAAGAATTGCCCCGTAAGATTAAATATTAGAGATGGAAGGTAGTTCTAGGGACTAGAGTCATCTGTCCCTTTTCTTTTTTTATCAAGAACTGAATCTTTGATCTCCAGAAGAGGCTGCCTTTTAAGTGCGTTCAAAAAAAAATCACAAGAAATATCAAGCTTTTTATTAGATTTTATTAGATGCTGGGGAATTTGATGTCTTCACCCATGTGGCTTTATACCAAGAAATATGACTGATGATCGTGAATCAGGAAAATCTCAAAATGAAAGGAGCAGTGGCAAGAACTTTCTTCTCTGAAAAGCTGTCAGACCTAGTAGCCTATCATTTGTATAAGCCTTTTATTCTTGATAATAACAACTAAGATGGGGCTGATATATGCCCGAATGTGCTGCTGTTACAGAAACCTCTGTATTTCTAAACCCAATTTTAGGTCTTTAAGTAATAGAATCTCATTTTGGTGCTCTTTGGCTGAATTTTGCCAGGATCTTTTTGATTCTGAGAGATTTTAACTGAGAGGCTGAGAGGCTAGCAGGTGAGGCGCTGCTGGAGGTGTGCAAGTAAGACCCATGCTTCATGCACCTTGCGCATGGGAAATGAGTGCGGAGAGAAAGCTTTTCTAATGGTGATGTTGGCAGCTCTTCCTTGATGCTGAAGTACTACTGATCTTTTATTTTTCTTTTCTTTCTTCTCTTCACTTTTTTGGTAGCTTTTTAAAATCTTATTTGAGGTCTGTGTAAAAAGCTGTCTTATACTGCATGGTGACAAAAACAGTTCACTTGTGCATGGATTGTTGAAGAGAAAATGTTAATTGAATGAGGTATCCAGGTGTCCCATGTGTGGTATGAGCTGCTACTCTTTATTTCCATGTTTGGCCCTGGAAGGGAGGGCTCCATGTTCTAGCCTGCAAGAAAGTAACTCCTCAAGAAGAGGCTCTGCAGCCCTTCCAGGCACCAAAGACGCAAGTGCTTCATCCCTCCCTCTGGCTCCTGCTTTGTGTTTTGGCTACTGGCCTTGTCAATACTGCTTCATTATTTTTTTTCTTGAAGCATCTTGTAACGCGCCATTAGAAGCATTGGGAAAGCGGGAATGCGGCAGCTTTCTCTGTGTGTTTCCTTCCCGTGCGCACAGCCCATGTCGGGATCGTCGCCTAGGCAACAGCAGCGAGCCGCGTTGGCTGTGCCCGCAGCCTCATCCCGGAGCCGTGGGCCGCTCGGAGCGGCACCGGCGCACGGGAAGCGCAGAGTAAGGAGCGCTGCGTGATTCACCTCTGCTGGTTCTGTCATTTTGAAGTAAACCATGTGGAGCGCTTCTGAGAAGTTTGACTGGAAATGAATAACGGGTCGAATATTCCTTCTTTTTTGAAGCGAGGCTTATTTTTTCTCTTTTTCTGTAGACACTTTTAACTTTGTTTCTAGATCTATTTCAGGATTTTGTTCACAAGGTACGTGGTTGGAACATGGGATATCTGCTTGCTTTCCAGGATTTCTGAGGCTCAAGAGAGAGGGTGTGCAGGGGAACCCACCAAACTTGGCAAACAAATACAAAATGCTCAAGCCCAAAGTTGCACAGCAGAAGTGTGCAAGTGTGGGGTTGACTTCCTTTTATACGCTCTGCTATTTCTATGGCATTTGCTAGAGCAGGAGAGCAGTTAAAACAGTTCCCGGTATTACATATTAGCATTATATATATTGGGTGGTATATACTGACCTAAAACAAGGTTTAGCCTTTTTCTTTATGCAAGTTGTTGACTTTTCTTCTCCTGCCTTTGGCGGTGGGTCTCCTGTCTTTTGATTGCTGAGTGTGTCAGTCAGGCCTCCTGGGCCCAGGTGCTTCATTTGCACCTCTTTTGGGAAGACAGTTGTGTTCAGTATGGTCAAGAAAACTAAAAAATTGGGTGTGGATAAAATACTCATAGTGCCCCAAATTTTCATGACATAAAGACTCCTGGAAGTGCATCAGGGAAATTTTTACATGAACAGGATGGGGAAATAAGCTTACTTATCCACTTGGGGTGATTTTATCCAACCTGTTTTATGTGAATTCAAGTATGCTCCAATTCTTTCAACAAGTTTGCAAGTGTCTGATTTACCAGTTACCTAAATTTGCCGCATAAGGTTTTATGCTTTCAGTCCTTCTCTTTTGGAGGGAAAGCTGCTAACAGCAAATCTGAGATGCAGCTAGTGAAGCTTCCTCCCTTGTGACTCAAAGCTGCCTGGTATGGAGCTTTGGCTGCTGCAATTGTATATTAGATTTTCCCCCTATTTGAGAGATTTAGGTAGTCAGCAATAAAAGGGAATATTACAAATGATAGCTAGTTTGGGATAAAAGGGAATATTACACATGACATTCTTTGGTTTGCAACACAGCTTCAAGGAGGAAGTCTTGAGAGGGTTTGTCTGATCTCATTGAGATCCTGGTTTTGGTGGGAACATATAGACACTACAGTAACTTGAGTAATAATACTAGGTTGAATTTCTCTGTAGAAATTTGTGTTCTTATGAAGATGAGGTTCACCACACAATTCATAATAATGTTGAAGATAGTATTTATTCTTCCATCAACTGTTAAACAGGACAGCAAAACGTTTGTTTTAAACCAAAAATTCCCTGGTGACTAAAACCTTAGGCCAAGTTGTCTCTCTTACTTTTGAAAAGGCAAACTGTGTAGCACAGAGGGGAAAAAACATTCTCTCTCAAGATATCTCCCTTGTCTTCCTGTTATTTTTATGTGGTCAGAAATAGTCTGTCCAAACCTCTGAATCAGAAATATTCTGATCAATTTTTTTTTCTTTAAGAAGGGCATTTTTAAAAAGAAGAAACAACAACAACAAAATGCTCCTGCTTTACTTCTTACAAGTAACACACACATTTTTTCCCAGGGCTTTCTGAATCTCTTGGCCCCATTGCAGCCACATACAGTGAGGGATCTGAAGGTGCTTCACTTGTGCTTTCAAAACTGGAAACCCCAGGAATTCTAGAGCTACTCCTGCAGAGCAGTTAGCCACCATTTTTGGCATGGATGGAGTGTAATATAGAATCGTACTTTTATTTCCTTCAAAGATAAATTTTATTACATCCAAGCAATTACCTCCATGAACCAAGTGTTTAGTTCTTTGAAAGGATAAAATCAAGCTGTCTCTCTAGACTGGTTCTTTCTAAAATCATGTAACCTGGCAAGAAGTAGTTTTCTGTACTTCAATTTTTCAGACTGCAGTACCTTTCTAGTATTTTGCCAAGAACCAAAACTGGGTAGCTGCTCTGTGGTTACCTGATTCACCCCTCTTTATTTATTTATTTATTTATTTTAACATGGACACAACATTGTTGCTTTTATAATCTTCTGTTTTTTCTCCAAGTTTCCATGATTTATTAGAAAGCTAATACTAGCAGATGAGATCTTCTTTGCCACCTCTCCTTTAGTACTCTTGGATAGAAGTTTTCTAGCTTTTCTGATTTTAAGGTGTTTATCACTGATGGGCTTTAGTGTCTTGTCTAATAATTTGTTGTCCGCAATTTCTTTTGCCATCTTACTCTGCTTTTTTTCTCCCTCTATTTAAAAATAAATAAATAAATAAATAAATAAAGCTTGTGCATTCTTATTTATCTTTAACTTGATATACCTAAGATATACAAAAACATATTTTAGGATGTTAAGATATATTTGGTATTGCACGTGTATTACAATGATTTTTCTTGACAATATTATAGGTGACATAATTTTCATGAAATTAAATGGTAAGGATTATTGTATGCAGGAAACAAACCCTCCAAAACTAATTTCAAATCAGGAATGACAATTTACTCAGCTGCTCAGTTGTCTAGGATTCTAAATTCATACTGAGATGGAAAGGATTGAGATGCCTATCTTTTGCTATATTTCTTAATAAAACATGAAGAATAAAAGTTAATAAAAGTTATGCTGCATCACTAATCCTAGAATCATAGTTGAAAGGGAAAAATATGCTTAAATGTCTTAAGATTTTCTGGGCTAAAGATGCTATTTCTACATTCTCTGATCAATTTTCCGTGCTTCATAACTTTTATATCGCTAAGTATCTTTTTTCCTTTTTTTCTTTTTATTAATCCAATTTCCATCTTCACCTTATCACTGAATTCAAGTTGCCTTTTTTTAGTGGTATCATAAAATTGGAGCATTTAAATTGCTAATCTTTAGAAATACTTTTCGTATGTTTTTTTTGAAGTTTTTTTTCTTCCTGATCAACATATTTCTTATCCTGAGGAAAGTTACCCCTCAATCTGAAGCTGGGACTGTTGCATGTTTGATCACATTGAAAGAAACTTTTTGGAATAAGCCTCTAAATGGCTACCAAAGTCCAGGATAGCATCAGTTGCCACAGTTATTGTGTTAAAAAGCTTAATGGTGATTTATTACTCTGCCTGCATGAGATTTCCAGTCAATCTTACAAAGTGTTCTTAGAACACGCTGCTGGGTCCATCCTTTCTAGACGTGTGTTTCAGCAATAGTTCACCCTGTGCTGTATGTTGATTCATGGGCTTGTTAGCCCACTACAGATTTGGGTGATGAAGGCAACTGCTTTCATGTAGCAAAAAGAATATTTGAAGGAAGACAAAATAGATATAAACGTGCATTTATAACTGTAATTTTGGGGTTTTCATACCTCAGAATGACAAGATGAATTCCCAAATCATTGATTATAATCAATGATTTTAATTCAAGCAACCACTAGCATCAGTCATGTCAATTATATATGTTTTTATCAGTGAGAATTTTCCACTTATCTTTCATGTTATTCAGTCTTTACCATGAACATACAAGCAAATGAAACAATCTTTCTCATTTTTGCCATGTTTTGTGTCCTATTTCAGTTCATGTTATGTAATGGGATATTGAGGCCTTTCCAATTCTTCATTCAGCAGATTAGTTTTCCAGCATGTATGGTGCAGGCTGCTTCATTAATTCGTTTTCTCACTAAAACTTTATCCAATATTCTACAAATTCATATCGTAATCTTCATACCAACCATCCAATTAGTAGTTGCTTTCTGTTGGTTTTACACACTTTGCCCATATCACTCATGATGCTTGTATGAGCTCTTACAATATTGCTCATGTTTCATTTTTCTTAATTTTTTTGTAATATTTTTGGGGAAATGGTCTTCCCATATTTTATACTTAGCATATATAACTAAGTGCTTAATTTTACTTGATTTAGAGTATTACTTTTATGTTTTTAAATTTTGAATCCAAACTAAATCCTATGTGAATCCATATCTAAATCCCGATGCTTATGACAAATTCCTAATGGTCTTTCAAGGAACTTGTGTGTTGGTTGGTGCTCTCTCAGATGGACATTTAAAGGTTTCAAGCTCTGTTCTGACCCAGCAGCACCCTCAGGTGCCACTGAGCTGGTAGGAAGTCTTAGCCCACTGCACTAGGGCAGGAGCTGTGTCTGGCCCTGTTGATTTTTCTCTCTAGCTGTTCTGTTCATCCTGCTATCCCTAGGGCAGTCTCCAGTCTTGCCTTCTCTGCTTGCTCTTGCTTTGGATATCCTCCATAGGATGCTGAGCCTGTTTTTTTTTCCAGACTGTTTGTAGTTGATGTAGAGAGAATGGAGATGCCACTGCCTGCGTTAGCTGAATGACCTGATCCACAAAGATCGTCTGTGGCACCTCACCCAGGGCCCTCTTGGGGCTTAGGACCCTACCTGTATTGACATCAACAGGGTTTGGATATCAGCAAGTTCTTTAAAGCAGTTTTGTGCCTGAATATAGTTACACCCTTTTCTCTTATTTCAGTACATAATTCATGTCTCAGAGGGCTGCTTGTGAAGGGGAAGCATTACAGATTGAGATGCTCAAACATATGCCCCAGGTAGAAAGCTGCAGTGCTGGGCAGCACTCAAAGAGCTTGTTTGTTTACCAAATGATTCCATAGGTTATTCAGTGCTGCTTGTAGCTTCAAATCCCTATGGCTGGGTTTGTATCTAATGGTTAATGGATGGTGTTTTGAGTGTACAATTACATTGGGAAATTGTCTCCTGTAATATTTCACCTGTTTGCAAAAATGAGCTGATGTGCAAACAGTGCTCATGGCAGGTTTTGTTTGACTCCAGTCTGGTATCCCCTAATTAACTCCGCTATAGGATTCTCAGCCTGATGGTCTCTGCATCTGACACGGCCACTGCTAGGAAACATCACTGTGACAAGCTCGCAGATACGGAGCAGCTGCAGCAGCTGCTGCTGGTAAGAAGAGAGAATAGCGTAGCCAAGTTTTGCTTGTGTAAAGGCTGCTTACAGGCCCCCTTCAAATAAATCCTGTCATGGAAAGACTTAGTTTGTCAGAATGGGCAGAGTGGCTGCTTGTGGTCCAGACTTGAGTACAGGCAAGGCTAGAAGGCAAATGTGTGGTGACTACTGCAGTGGCATCCCTCTGCAGTATTTTTCAAGGGGAAGCAGATGAATCAAACTGGAGATAGTATTTATCATCTATGGGGACTGTGAGGCATAAATTTTCTCCTGTTTACTTGAAATTAGGCAAGGTCATTTACTGAACAATATTAACTAAAATGTGTAGTTTAGATACTGAAAGAGAAAACAGAAGCAGACTGCTACAGAGAAGTAAGTTAATATATGATAATTTTTATACATCTCTAATCAAAGTAGAAAAATATTTTCAGTTAATTTGGTCAAAAAACAATATGCTTGGTATGTAGGCTTGGAAACTCCTTCAGTGCTGTATATTTTCTGTGTAAAATACTATTGCGTTGAGCAGGTAAGCATTAATGGAAGTGTTAGGGCAACTCAGTTTGACTGGGCAACTAATAATTGGGGCAGGTGAGCAGGTAGTGATAGCGACATGCTTGCTCTCACTTTAGGACAGCAGTTGCAATTCAGTAGATGGCTACTCTAAACTGAGTAATTGTACTTGGTTTCTTGGTACTTGGATTTAATCTTCAGTTCTTAGTATACTCTTAAGTATACATGTTGAGTGTTCAAACTTCTTTCAAGGACAGATTTCCCTAAAGTAATCCCAATTTAGAGAGCTTAGAACTCTATCTATGTTTGCCAAACTGACTGACAAAAGGGCATTTTTAATTTGCACACTGATTTGTTCAGTTCCCATGGAGTTTATGAAGCCATCATACTCCATAGATTATATGACTCATGACTTGTATGGAAAGAAGGCAGATAGAAATCTGCATGCAAATGGAAATTGTTTCACTTTTCCATATACTAATATAAAACTACTGGACCTTTTAATTATCCCTATCATTAGTGGTCACATTTCCAAAATTGTTTTAAAAGGGTTTAAAATGTGAAAATTCAGAAGGGGATCTGCACAAATAAAATTGCCACAAGTTTTAGAGGAAGGAAATATTAAATACATCATGATAGTGTGAAAAGAGTTTGGACACAATAAGTACTTTTCATCTCAAAATATCTTTACTTTTTTGCACAGTAAAATGTAATTTTTGTACATTAGTAAGCACTAGAACATTTCGTTTTCCTTAATCCAAGCAGTTCTTGGTAGATTCATAGGCCATGTGGTTAGAAATTCGGGTTCCCTATGTTTGGGGGAAAACCATTCTTACTACTCCCAAGTTTAGGAAGCAGACAATCTGCAAACCATAACATGTATTTCTAAAGCCCAAAGTAAAGATATGCAGGACATGCAGATGTGTATCAATATTAAAATAACTTTTAAGAAATCTGTTTTAAGTACTGAAAAAGTAATCACCAGCTTCCAATCAACTGATAGCTCTCCACTTATCAAGGAGTTTCTAATACTAATTGCAAATGTTTCAACTTCTGAATTTCTAATCTCATCTATCACCTGTAGATGCCAATTTATCCAGCCTTAAACTTTACCTTTATCCAGCCCTATTTCGGGTTCACTTTTGTTTTTTTTTCCTAAATATGCCCATGACCTTCAAATGTGTTCATGTTCTTTCCATTGTAAGGATATAACTAAGCATCTTCATCACCTTTCTTCTTCACCTTTTGCTCTCTCCCCCCATCTATTCTTAACTAGTAGTTCCTTAGGGTCTGCAAGGGTTGCTTTCCAGGAAGAAGCTTCCCACCCAGTTTGTTGCACAGTAGTGAACTGTGTAGTGCAAACATCGATTTTAGAGTATTTTCTAAAACACCTCTAAATTATTGGTGACTTATTAACTTTTAGGCTTCCTCTAGCTATATTGAGGAAAAAAGGGACAATATATTATTGGCTTTTCTCCTGAAAATTCACGAATCCACTGTTTTTATCCACCATTAGACTAGCCTTGAAGTAGGTTGTTTCTCAGAACCTGTTTAAACTTGCAACTTTTGTCTATAGAGCTTCATCCAAATAAATGTCACTAATATATTTTGTGCATTGTGGGGGAGATCTTAAGGGCCTTTTTACCATTTTTAAGCTTTTTCAGTACATTTTTGAATCCACTCCTTAGAAAAGAATAGGGCATCTGATGGAATTGTTCCAGAAAGTAACGACAGCATCACAATGTCAGAAGTATTTATCAACTGCCGGAATTCCCTGGTGACTTCTGTAAGGGCTGTGCTTTTTAATAAGCAAAGCCAGTTCTTGAAGAATGATCAGCTTTTAATGTGTCAGCATTGATTTGCCAAGAATCAGCAAGTTGCCTTGTGAGCATTAGGAGAGAGAGAGAAGTAACATAGTGGTACAGAGGAACATATTTAGGAGGCATATGGTAGAGAGAGCAGGGTGTGCTGCACCCTGGGAGATCTCTTCCTATTTTCCTGCAGCACTTCAGTGACTAGAGCACACGCATATGGGGCTCTCTTGAATGTGTATTAATTGAATAAGAGACTATTTCCTAATGATGAATCCTGTGCTCATTTAGTTTTTCTTGTTTACAAAAATAACACCCTTGAACAGTCAGTATACAATAATTGCTAGTCTCCACTAAGAATTAAATAGCATTCCTTTGTTATTCAGGATTCGGTTGCTTTGTGCCTAATGTAGAACTTTGAGCTGAAGAGAAGTGAAGAAAAAACACAAGTGTAATACGTGTGTGTGTGTGTATATATATGTTTATATATCCTCATTAATTTTCAGCTGCCTGATGTCTTATATTACCAAAGAATTAGAAAGAACACAGCTTGCCAAGCACACTGACATCTGCGATTAAGAGAGGAAGGCATCTTTTTGCAGGGTCATCTACACTGCAGTCACAACAGGGCTAAGCTGACTTACAGCTAGCAAGTGGTGCCTGCAGGTACCCCAGACCTGCAGAGCTCCCTCCGAGCGCCAGCGTGTGCTGGGAGAGAAGCCTGATGAATTAGCGCACGCTGAGCTCCCGGTGCCCGGGCTGAGCACAGTTCCATAGGAAGCCCTTCCAGAGATGCCGTAATGAATACGTGTTTTCACGAAAGGTACCGTTCAGTGTTTATGCACTGTGTGTACTCTCTTTAAAAGATAAAAACAGGACTTGGGTGAGATAGAAGCAACTGCTGCAAAAGCCTCGGTTTCTCTGTTGTTCAGTTTAAGTCTCTTGTGAATGTTCATGAGCAAGAATATGCCATAGACTGACTCCAAGACTAAGAGTAATTAAAAACAGCAAGATTACCCTGTGTATTGTATCTGAACATGAATGACCCATCCAGCCCCACACATAAGTAACTATCCCTACCCTGGGATACTATCCACCCTGGGGATAGTCATCTACGCACCTTAGTGGTCAATAACACAACTTAAAAAGAAGATGTAGAGCCACATAATGCAACTGGTTGGGAATTCTTATCCTGGGAATATGTGTGAAGTCATAGCGGAGAAGAGGATGGTAGAGGTTTTCCTTTCTGTTTTTGTCTCCCTATTTATTCTTGAGAACATCATAGCTTTTGTCATAGAGATTTCTTCAGACTCTTGGAGATAATTATAAAATAAGATATATTTGCACTTTATACAAAATGTTATGCTAACTTGACTAAATTAAGGAAGATTTTGTTAGTATATCTGAATCTTAATGAAATTTGTATTGAAACTGTTATGTCACAGCTGAGCTTTAACCTGAAATAATATTCTTACTCATTGAAATTCTGAAAAATAATTATCTACCAGTTTTCTATTTCATCCTTAATTTACCAAGTATTGCAAAGAATTCTAAGAAGCTAGTTCTGAAATACTGTTCAGCCAAAACCTAATCCGATGTGAACACATGAAGGTTATAACTCAGAGTTTTATATATCATCTGACAGTGCTTGTTACTGAATTCGGTCGTGCTGGCAAGACTCTTGGATAGCTATCTAGTTGTTAGAACAGCTTGATTCCTCCTGTTATTTCATCCAGTGCTGTTGTATCATTTTGATACAACCATCTTTGGGAGTGTTTCCAGAAGTGCTTATTCAGTTAGATCTGTCAATGCTCCGATTCACTAGAGCTAAGAGCTGTGCTGAAGGGACTGTCTCACTGGGTAATCTGTAGGAACACGGGCATCCCACATGCCTTCTGCCAAGCTTCCAAAGTTTGTGTCTAGCATGTTTGAGTTCATCTTATTTTTGGCAGTCATATTTGAATGGTAACTTCTTGAGTAGATGTATACTAGATTCCTGTCTGCTACCATAACTTTGATGTGGAAGTTATATCAACATCTTAAATTTTTTGTAGTAAGCAAAAGAGCTAGCTATAACAAAAAGCTAAATGAATAAATAAATGCATATAATTAATATCCAGAGAAGGTCTTCATGTTGAACTCTTGATTTTGTAATACAGAGCAGTACTTCGAGCCTGCTGTGTAACAGCATGCATGGATGTTACTCAGCTGCTGCTTTCTTCTGTGAGAATAAATTAATGATGTTAATGCTGCGATTAGTATTGCTACCTAGAGCTACTGTTCTGCTTGTTTCCAGCGGCAGTGACTGACTCTTGGTGTGAGTGGTTAATTCACAATCCTGTGAAAGGCAGCTCAGACAATTCTACTGCGCTAAGATTTCACTGAGCTGCTGATGGCTGGAACACCGATCAATGCTTTTGGTGTTGAGTGGCCTTACCTTGGCATATAAAAGAAATATTTAGGTTTTTCTTGGTGGGATTTGTAGGATAGATAGGGTAACTTCTAGTCAATAGGGAGGGGGTGATCAAAATCAAATGCAAAAAGGCAACTCAAAACATGGCTTCAGGCCCTGCCTTTCTCCCCACGCTTGAGCACTGCACATACTTGTACCAGATTTGGATACCTGTGTGACATGTCCACTCTTTTGGAAGATTTACCTTCAAAAAATATAACAACCTGAGGATGTTTTTGTTTCCATACAGCACTTAATTAGACAAAAATTACAATGCTACCTTTAGTTTCTCTAGAAATGTAGTTCAGGCTGTATCTGTAAGAAGTTATTGGACTTGGGCTCTTTCTATTTTCTACCACCCATTGCTCTGTCAGATGGGCCTTCATGTTGCTGCTCCTCAGCTGAATGTTCGTTTTTGTCATTAGCTTCTCTAGGAATCGGCTTGGGCACATGGTCAGTGTGTACCTCATCTGCAGGGTCCATGAAACTGGCGTAACCCTGTGGTGGAGGCTTCTCTCCTTCCTTGTGCGAGTGAGACCTGCCCAGATTTTTTTATAGCTGTTGCTGAATTGCCAAGTATGGGCAAAAACTGAGGTACAGGGAGAGAATTAAAGTCAAGTAACCACAGAAACATTGAGGTATTAAAAAGATGTGCTTGGATGAAAATTGATTAAACAAATACTGTTTATATTACTAAGTTTCATTCTGCATATATCTTTTGGAGAGGGGTCATTCTACATTTGTTTATCCAGACATTCTTGTTAGTTTTCCCATTCTTGGGGTTTTTTTGGTGGTGAGGGTGATTTTTTTGTTTGTTTTTGTGTGTTTTTTTTTCAAGTCTCTCTAGACCTGGTTTGCAACACCTGTGTATTCTGTGATAATAGTACTTTCTTGTTTTCAGCTTCTGTGTTTATATAGTCCACTCAGTCCTCTAGCCTTAGCTATATTGCACTATTTTAGATGTGTTTAGTGCTCATATTGTGCACGCTTATCTTTAAACTGTTCTTGATAAATATAAATTGTGTATTTGCATTTGTTGTACGTAATTAGCCATGTTGACTGACCTTCAGGCCATTACTGTGGTATAACTCGTAAGTAATGGTATCCTTGCTTTAGAAGAGTAATGCAGCTCTATAAAACAGGCTCATCAGATCAGCAGAATTGCGCTTTGGACCTGGTAACGGCTGCTGATAGAAATGCCTGTATGTGGATTTCCTACCCTGTGCATCTGCAAACAGGGATGGATCACATCAAGTCAACCACGAGTACCCTGAAACACCCTGCCTGTGTGCACCAGGGCAGAAAGCAACAGGCAGGGGCCAAGTGTGTTGGCAAGTTGATGAGTTATTGTCAAACTGTGGGACATGAGCCCATGCATCTCCTCACTACGACTAGCTGAGCTTTTAGGATGGCAGGGAAGAAATGGAAGTATCAACATAAAGTCATCTGGGGGGCCCCATGGGAAGGCAAAAGATGCTAAGGAACGTTAGATGTTCTCTACTTTGCAGAAAAGATTTGAAATAATCCCACTGTCTGCTTGCAGAAGGCAGAATCTTCTCCCATTTGAGCACAAGTAGAAGGACAGCACTAAGCTCTTTTACTGTTAGATGCAAATCTATATCCTCCTAGCTGTGACTGCAAAAGGACTGCCTGAAGAGGAGTTAGAGTATTGCTTGTATTCGCTGATAGCACTTGTTCAAAAGGAGTTCAAGAAGCGTATATTTTTCCTGCATGATTGTTTCATAGCAAGATGGTATAAAGCACTTGCTTGTTTTGACAAATATATTGGGTGATATTGATATTGTTTTAATTATGTAAAGTACTTTTCATTCTTAAATGGATCTACTGTTTGTGCTTCTGATGTTGTATGCTGGTCAGTTTTTTGTTTGTTTTGCTTTTTGTTTAGCTTTATTAAGACATTTTTACTCTTGAAATAGCTTTAAAACTACAAATGGCAACTTAGATTAAAAGCATCTTGTGAAGCTTCCCCAGTTGCAAGACTAATAAATGAACTTTTAAGTCTTAAACTACTTAATCTGGATCAAAACATTTTTCATATCATGTATCACAGAGTTCAGGTGTGCCTGTGATCACCCTTGAGTAATCTCTTTGTCCAGAGAATAAAGTATCTATTTAGGAACATTTAGGACTTCTGAGACAGGACTGTTTCACATTTCACCTGTTTAAATGAACAGTAATTTTTCTGAGCTTTCTATTAAGTAAATGACTCTTCTGCCTTCATATTTTATTGTGCCATATACTTGCCTCCACTCTTCTTTCATCTCTTTCTTTTTAGTGCTTATTTGTATGCCTGTTTATTTACTTATTTCATTTTCCCGTCTTGGTTACTTTCTTTCCTATGTCATCCCCTTGCCTGAATGCTCCCCTTTTTCCATAACAAGGAGGTTTCTGAACTAGTGAGGACTTGAACTAAGATGACTCCTGAGAACATCCCAGTTAAACTTCCCCATGTAAATCTACATTTCAGTCTTAAAACTTCCATACTTTTATACTGGAATCACAAGACAGATGTTAGAAAGCCTTAAGATAATTTAAAGTCTGTGCAAGTTCATTAAAAGATGATTTTTAGATCATCATCAACCTCAGATACTGTTTAAACCAATATTCTATGCCATTATGCTGAGCTTGCCTGCTGCCTGGCAAAGGCAGAATCGAGGTCCATGGGGGTGATTTGCTTGTTCTGCACGTGTGACCTAATGGCTGCTTGCTGGCAGGATATGTCTCGTTTTGGGGGTGTGACAGGAGATCTGAAAGCATAGAGACAAATGAAAACAAAAATGTAATGATGTTTTTTGCTCAGGTAATTTCTACTAGTCTTGTGTATGTTTTATTTTACATGAATTCAGATTACAGAGACTAGGAAATAGGAGATAACCATCTAAGTTATTACAAATATTCCTCTGCAAATTACTGAGTAAAACTGTCTGATAGATGTAAACAAATCTTAAGAGAGTGTTTCTGATATTCCTGCATCTCATCAAAATGTTCAAAAACTCAGGAAATTTCTCTCTGGTAGAGCTGTTTGCACAACAGCCTGCAGAGGTGATGTGAAAGGCCTTTTAAAACCAGGCTTTGCCCTTGCTGTTCATGTCACTTGATAAACATGCCTTTTTTTTTTTTTTTTTTTTAAGATGACATAAATCAGCATCTCTTGTGTCTCGATTGCCTCGAGTGATTGGATCACTTGAGAATCTGGAGTGAAATTCTTATTTCATCTAAAAGCTTATTTTGCATGTTCTATACATTTACAGTAAACGATTTTAAAATCACTTTAAGGCAATTCTCCGTACATGGCCTAGGATATGGCTTGTTGGGACAGAAATCTAGCCCTGCTACAGGGGTTGCAAGCCAAGTAAAATATGGGGTTGCCTGTAGCCCATATCCGTGTTGCACACTGGCTAGCAAAGACTGAGATTATTTCAGTTCTATTTGGGTATTTTTACACTTCTCACATTTGAAAGACAAGAATCAAATTGTACTCAGCATTTAAAATATACCAATCTATGCTGCTTTCTTTTCCTGTAACATTATAAATTACTGTAATATTATGAGATTACTTGTAATCTGAGATCTTTGTAGAGCTAGAAGTAAGTATCTGACTGGCAACCATGTAATTTCCCCCTTGCCGTAAGACACGGACAATCTTAGATAGCAATCCTTGGACATGTTACACGAACAGTGCTGCATCCTGCCAATACTGGCCTTAACACCAGTTGTTTCCTCTCCTTTCAGACAAGTACAGACACAAGCGAGAAAAAGGAGGAAAGATTTCTTTGACAAGTTGCTTAAAATGGAAGTTTTGAAGGTGCTGAAAAGTGTTGAGTGGCAGAAATAGAAAAGAACCCGTGGTCAGAGAACAAGCAATAGTGTCAAATGTGCCCAGCAAAGCAGGAGAACATATGCAAGAAGTGTGGTATGGTTTTATACCGTGTCAATATCTAACAATGACACTCCTGTCACACAGGCATGTTTGCATGCAGAGAAGCCTTGGCTGGTGGTAGGGATGTGTTACTGGGGTGATCCATTTAGTGTGGTGGTGCATTTACAGATAGAGGGAAAAAAAAGTCTGCAGATGATCCCAAACATGGCTTGATAGAACCTTTTTTTTTTTTAGGTAAAAAAAGCCACATATGCAGCATTGTGTCTCTACATAGTGGCTTTGTTTAATAGATGTGCTCCCTTTCTTTTTCCTGGAGGAGCCAGAGTGAAGCAGGCTTTGTTAAATGTGTCAGAGGGCAAGCTTGACCCCAGAACCAATTTCCCTGATTGTTAGGACATACACCAGAACTGGAGAAAAAATATTCCTGCTATTTTGACATAGTTGGTAATGTTTGGGTGTGCTATTCCCATTTCCTATGGAAATGTTGTATTTATTTTAGCCCTAATATTATGCTAATAGCTGAATTAAGAGTGTCCTGCTAGTCCAGCACTGAGTGGTGCCAGTGTCAGCCTTTGGTTCGTGTTTGTATCAGGTTCGTATTTGGATCTGGTGATTTAAACACTTCAGTGAAGTGATAGTAATAGCAGAACTTCAGAAACAGCTCAGAGTTGGCGAGTCTGATGTAGTCCCAAATTAGCACTTGCAGGTGAATTTTCTAGCCCTTGATTAAGTGTTTTACCTTGAGACCTTCTGTTCTATCATATGATTGCAGAGGGGGGAAAAAAAAAAGTGTGTATTACACATCTAAGGTGAAATGATTCATTGCACAGAGTATCCACCATCTTCCTTCCTTCCAGGGCTCTGTGTCAGGAGCTTTGGCAGGGAGGCAGCCTGGCCGGGTGAGCGCAGCAACCTGCACTGGCGAGTGGGGAGAGCAGCTCCCTGGCATCGCTCATGGGGCAGGAAGCTTCCCCGGGCTGCCACTTGTAACGAAATTCCTAAGGATTATTTTCTTAGGTTGTGTGTTTTTTTTTTTTTTTTTTTTTTTGGGGGGGGGGCGAGCGGGAGGGAGGGTAATACGTTTATGAAAAATCTTATTAGAAAGCATTTTATCTGTTGTGAAAAGTGGATTTTCTCCTTTTGCTATATGGTCCAGTTGTTATAAATAGAAGAGGAAAAAAAAAAGTGAAAATGCCTTAGTGATTTTTTCCACCCCTCCCCATCTCCCGCAAAAAGAAAAAGCGCCGGGGGAAGAGGAGGGGACCTGGCCCTACCGCGGGTGGCGGGGGTCGCTCCGGCCGGGCCCCCGCGGGCTTCCCCGAGCGGGA
>NW_010576765.1:1245-12744 GCF_000705375.1 Tinamus guttatus
GGTTCAGGAAAGGCCTGAGCGGAGGTTTCTGGGTGCTGAGATGTTCTGTGAGGGCTCCCCAGATCCGCTAACACTAATTCAAGCTTCACTTGCAAGCAGGCAAAGCTCCAGGGTTTTCATGTTGGATTTTTCATGTTCATGGATTGCTTTTGGAGCTACTGAGTGATGAGGCAGCTTTCATGTCCCTGTTCCTGCTGTTTCCTCTGTTCCTGCTGCTCTGCTTCGTTGGACTCATGTCACTTGGACGCTCGGTGCAGTCCGGCAGTCCTTCCCTCTTCTCCTGCCCTCTGTCCTGTGCTTAGAGGAGCAGCTCTGCTGGGCTGATGTCCCGTGCCATGGACTTGCCCCGGCCTACGGCTCCCAGGGGTATATCCCTGTGTCCATCTGGGACAGTGGTGTCCTGGCATCCTTACTGCCCACTTGTGCCAGGGTTGAGGTTGCTCCCATTGTTCTCTCTTATGTGAGGGTAACAGGGATTTGCACTGAGGGGTCTGTGAGTCTTCAGTGGCCTGGCTTCCTCATGAGAAAATACAAATTAGTTATATATAAAATATAACTGTTGGGTCACAAGACTGCAGGGGACCACAGTACCCCCGAAGGTGGATTTTGTCATTGGCCCAGACTAGGAGCAAGCCACTAGGGATTTGCTTAGAGGTCTTCCAAAAAGATCCGTAGAAGCTACCATCTGGCATAAAAAGGGGGAAGCTGATCTTGGAAATGGTTTTGCACACACAGAAGAAAAAAGGGTAAATCACTTCACTTGAGGATTTCACTTTGTTTTTATTTTATTTTATTTTAATTTTTAATTTATTTTATTATTTTGTGCAACATCTGCCTGCTTTTTTTTGTTTGTTTTCCTTGAGGCCTACAAAACCTGAAATGAAGAGCATGAATTTCTCCAACATTCTTTGAGATAGAAGTGAATACATATATATTTCCAAACAGGTAGAGGAGAGAGTAAAGACAAATGGATCATCTGCGAGTATTGCTTGGCTTGAGCGCAGCTGCACTGATCTAGACCAGCCCTTGGCTTCTGCCTTCATGAACCCAGAATAGCACCGTGGTCTGATGCACGAGGCTACACGACCAGGAGCTCAGGGCACTGTGCTTGCATTTGTGGCTTTAGGCTAAGCACTTGCATTTTTAGCTGTTTTCTATTAAAAACAAACACTCAAACCAACCATAAAAACCCCTTTGCCTCAGCAAGGTTTGCCAGGGGATTCATAAGACTAAATACCACATTGTGGCAGAGATAGCGGGAAAATCAGGAGCTCTCATTTTGCAGGCTGGTGTTTTTGACTAACTCACTCCTTTGATAATTTCAAAGGGCCTAGGATAAAAGGCGCTTAACAAATATAAAGACTGATTTCCTTCCAGTGGCAGAGCAGGGATGTAATGCTTAAGGATCAACATTTCTGCAGTTCCCAGTTCAACTGAACAGGCACAGGCAGGAGATGCCAGGTTTCAGGCCTGTAAACAGTTATTTTTCCTGAGTATTTGAGGTATCTCAGGAGAGTTACTTAAATGGCCCCTTGCACACTGGCAGGGTCACTTTTGAAGGCTGTGGCTTTAGGAAAGCTAAATACAGCTTGGTTGGAGTTAAGCAAATAACTTACCCAGAGGTGCTGGAGCATGGTCTACTACAGAACACTTTTAGGCTCTAAATGTAGCTATCAACCTATCTACAATATCATTTTGACAGTGAAAATTTCAGCACTGCTGGTCAAAATCCATTCATTTTCTTTCTGGTTCTATCTCAAAGTAGATCTTTCTCTCAAAAGTTAACAGGCAGAGAGTGCACAGCAGCAACAAGCTCTGATTCTTCACTTAGAGATTTCATCTGTGTTCGAGTGCAGTGGTTATAACTTCCAAATTCAGGGTGTTGCTGAGCTCCACTTTCAATTTTTCTGCAAAGTCTTAACGATAATATAAACAGAGGCACTACAAATATTCCTAAAATAAAGGGCAAAAAAACACTTTCTGAGATATATTTAAAAATCCTAATAATTTGTTTAATTTGAATTGTTCCTTTACTAAAATCGGTGACATAAACCCAGAATAATGAAGCCACGCTTATTCCATACCTACCCACAATCTTTAGTATTTCACTTTCTTTTTCAGACAAGTGCTTTCAGCACACATACACCTTCCCAACGTTTTTGTGGATTCCTGATGTTTTTCAGTTGTTAATACAGAAAAAAATGCACTAGCATAAAAAAAAAAAGCCCTAGCAGAAGTCCCACGCTAAGAACCGGAGCTCTCTGTAGCGCGCAGACACTCCGCAGCCCGAGGCAGAGGGGCAGCCCGCGCTCGCCAGGGCCAGCGATCGCTGCCTCTCACCTGGGCCTGGCAGAATTGGTCACTGCTGGGCCCTTCATTAACTGCCTCTAAGTGAAAGAAAGATAACACACGCACGAGATAAAGCAGCTCTGCGGGAACACCTTTGAACAAGTGCCATTATTTATTAATAGAGCCTGCAGAAACGGGGCCTGCAAATTGCCTGCAGGGGAAGCGAAGGCCCTCGCGGGTGCCCAGCACCATCCTGGAAAACCCCGACGTTGCTGACACGTTAACCAAGCCCCGTGGTTGAGCCCTGATGCTCAATCTGCCCTAGCTGCAGATCGGCCCCACTCCTCTGAGCGGGGTTTTGCGGGCAAAGAGGCTTCTGATGTAAATAAAAAGGAGATGTGGGCAGGGAGTAGGCAAATTGATGTATTTACACTGTAGGTTTGCTAGGGCAGCAGCTGTATTGCACCACGTCCAAATCAGAGTTACCATTATTACTGCCCCCCTCCCTTTTTTTTTTTGGCCAATAATCACCCCTATAACAGCAGTTGCAAACTGAAAGCACCCATTACACTAAATCCATGCAGTCCAAGCTTTATTTATAAGTTACTCTTAGAAGCAATAATTCTATGATGGGTAGAGCCTTACTTGAAATTTCCTTTCCCCAAAAGCACAAGATCAACAGTATTTGTAAGCTTTACTCACACAGGTCAGCAAATGCAGTGCAATAAGCAAATACACAGAGCAAAATAGATTTTGATTGATTAGACCAACTTTGGAGAGAATGTGCACGATTTTTATTATAGACATTTATCTTTTAGTCTTTTCCACTGTGCTGCTTGTTACAGTGCATGGAGGTAGGTTTTTTTTGCATATATTTTCAAATATTAATAAGTGTGAGGGTAGATTTCAGTGGATTTTCTCTTATTTTAGAGGAGAGAGGATCAGATCTAATGCTGACCTAATTATATCTCATTAAGCTCAAACACATATATTTTCCTAGCATTTAGTGCATCATTGAGATTCAACCTAAACTACATCACCGAAAGGGCAAGTAAGTATCACATCTTTATAAATATTTTAACTACTTAATGTTTGTTAAAGCAAATACATAGCAGCAATGGTTTTTCCCTTCTTTCTGTACAAATACACTTGGGAATCAGCCAGCTTTTTTCCAATTAAAATTGCCACCAATAGGTGGTGCTAGCAATTTCCAAATTCCAAAGTCCAAATTTCCAACACGAGGCTCTTCCCTTTGTTCCTCCAACGGATTCTCCTGCCCATCACATCTTTGGGACAGAACTTCCTCAGAGCCTATTCTTGATCATATGCAATATGGCTTTTCTTGCCATATTTCTCATTTGCTCCTGCGACCTTTAGCTGTTCTTTCATGCTGGTCTTTGGGCTTTCCTGGTGCTCCAGCTGGCTGCAGCCAACTGTCAGGCCATAGCTTCCGGCAATATGATTCCCATGTCCGGAGCTTTGGCTGCACTCCCAAAGAATGGACCTTCAGCTTTGCTCAAAATTCATTAATCCCGACTGTACTTTTCTATCCTTTCCAAAAATGGGTCTTAACATTCCTCCCAAACAAATCATTGTCACTCAAACTCATCTTCAATACAACTTTTCAAATTGGTGCTTTTGAAAGCCAAAGGGAACATGTAAAGAGAGCCAAGGGTCATATAAATAATAAGCAATCTCAAGATCAGTCTCAAGGTACAGAATAACTCTGACTTCAATTTCGTGCCTCACGCAGGAATATCCTCCAAGTTCACCGATTCAGAAACCAAGGCGTTAGGTATTCACGGTGCTCCCGCAGAGGCTGCCGTGCTGGGGGCGCTTCCTCGCGTGGGCCCTGGCAGCAGGTCCCGCGCTGGGGAGAGCGGGGCCGGTCCCTGCTGAGCTGCGGGCAGCGCAGAGCAGCCCGGGCTGAGGCTGCTGGGGGCAGAGGGACTGCGGGACAAACCTGGCTGCGCAGCCGCGGTACTCTGGGCTCGTGATTGCATTTGGAAGAGCTTTGCTAAGCCTGTTTCTCCACTGCTGTCTATAAAAAGCAATAGACTTCACACTGAGCATATGCTAATTGCTGTATTTCATCTGTGTTGTTTCTAAGAGCCAAATCCTGAGTGGGATATAAGCTGCGAGGAAAGCTGCTATCTCAGGCACCCCTGTGGTACAAGGCGGCCAGTTCACGTTCCTCAGCTCCCTCTGGATTTCTGCTAGGATGTGTGCCGGGGCTACAGTGCTTCTGGTAAAATGCTGCCTCTCTGGAGTCTTTTTCCTAAAAGTCAGATGCAGACAAGAGAGTGGGTACCTCAAAGAGGGATTCTGCGCTTCCTAAACCACTTCAAACAGCATCCAAAACATCCAAATCTTTATGTAAAAGATGCCAAAAGACATTTTGACTTAACGTGTAGACAGTCTGAGCTATATGGCATGTCAAAAGGACCAGAGGCCTCACTCAGAGGTGTGGGCAGCTGCGGGAATGCCCAGCTGGGATCTCTGCCACGACACCCACACCGCTCCTGTAAACAGCCGTGGCACTTCTGGAGCCTGCGCTGAAAACTTCTCCTTCCTTCCCTAGTCATGAGGTCATCAACTTTTTGTTTTTCCTGCTTAATTTGAGGGTTAATGAACATGTGAGGGTTGTGCAGTGGGGTTTTTCCCCCTTCCCTCCCCAGTGGCACACCGGGAAGGATGAAGTACAGCCCTCCCCACCCTATCTCCAGACTAGACATCTGGCTAAGACGCTTCCCTCCAGAATTAGAGTCCTCGGCACAAAGCTGAGAATAGATTCATCATTTCCCTGATGAATGAGGATCAGAAAGCTGTTGAGGAAGGTGGAAATTGGCACTTTTATTAAGACTTTTTAAAAGAACAAGTGTCTGGAACTGCATTTCATGAAGGCCTTGATTGTGTGATATGTGAAGGCATCCTCAGAAGCCTTAATGATCAAGGATCTTATTGGGACATAGGTAAAGAAATGTCCAGTTACTGAATCTTCTTTGAATTTCAGAACATTTGGTCTGGGGGGGCTTAAATCCAGGGCTTAAATCCAAGGACCACCAGAGTCAGACCAAGGGGTCTGAGAGGTGACCACCTCCCTGCTGGAGATCACGTTCTCCAGGTGATGCCCACACTTCACACAGAACCAGGCCCCTCTGAAAGTTCACAGAGCGAGAAGGGCTTCTGCACAGGGTTTTCCCTCTTTCCTGCTGCCTTCCCCGAGTTAGCTGTTGTTCTGATCCTCCCTCCCGCCTGTGGGAGGGAAGAGCCTTGTGCCCTCTCTTGCACGGCCTTCAGGGTCCATCTGATACTTTGCTGAGGTTTCAGTGTTCTGCACTGTGTGCTCGCACAGAGAGCTATTACCTTACTACCCCCTCCTGTCTTTTTTTCTTTAGCAGAAAGCAGTGACAATAATAATGCTCAAACTGCAGCTTCTTACACGTGCACGCTGCCATGTAAGAGGTCTTGATGACCCTCTAAAGACCTCCCAATAAATGATTTTATTGCATTGGTATGATTTATGTGTATTGAAATGTTGACAAGAATCCCATCAAGGGAAATAGAAACCTGATCTGAGGAAAAGAGGTGCTGTTTGGGTACGCAAATTGGAAACATTGACTTCCCTGTTACAGATCTGGCGACACCAGATCAGGTTAACAACCCGATCCAAAACCTAATGGAGTGCTTGCATTAATTTTAATGACCTCAGTAAATCAGTAAGCATTTTGAAGGGTGAGACAGATGTCCTGAGCTTGAATATTCACTTTTTGTATCCCACGGGTCTATACTAATCTGTGTTGTGGAGGAGAAGGAAGCAGCCATCTTTCACTTAATATCACCGTAAGGCATCTGAATATCACAGTACATGGCATATGAACTGGATGATGTGCAAAGAGGAACTCAGCTGCTGCCTGACTAGGGGTGCAAGGAAGGAGAAAAACACAGAAGTGAGCAGAAAGTCGGACGTAGCCTAAATAAGCATGATGCTGAGAAAAAGCCTACAGAGGCAGTTTTGGAAATAAGCTGTCTGGAAGAGACTTGCTAGAAGCAGAGAAACTGTCTTTGCTTACTTAATCCCTGCAATGCCCAGAGGAATAGGGCTCAGAAATTTTGTAAATAACTGACTTGCATCAGTTTTTCCTAAGTAGAATTACTTGCTTGTAGTGTCCCCATAGTTTTGGCTGGAAAAAAAAATCTTGGATCTGCTCTTCTGCAGCTGCTCTAGGATCAGGTTTTTAAAGCTCTTACAACTGCATCCTTTGGTTTTTTTTATATTTTTTTCCAAGTTTGTTTCATTTAATGAAGCTTATCTATAACTTGTACATATTGTCACTCCTCTGCCAAGAAAGAAGTCTGAAAAATTACATGTAGAACTACATTTTAAAAATATTTTTTCCTTTCCTTCACACTGTGTATGTACAGACAGAAAACAGATTCAAGAAAATACCGAGTCAACCCATGTGTAACTATTGGCATCACTTGGTTCCCCTCATGCAGCCTCTAGTGGTGTCTGAGCCTTTTTTTTCCTGCTATTTGTAAACCATTTACATATACCGACCACTACTTGTTTATTCTCTTATTTAATCTTGGTAGAGATCAAAAGGAATTAGGGTCAAAATAGAGATTTGCACAAGATTATTCAGTACCATTAAATATAACTTCTTTTCTCTTATAGATAAGAACTTTCTGTATAAAGCATTTTTGACTCAGCTGTAGATTAGGGCAGCAAAAGAAGCGACTTTGCTTATGCCTTTCTTCTGTTTCCCAGTTTAGATGCTTTCCTCCATTCACTGGTTTATTTATTTTATTTGATTTTGCCTCATGTATAGGTTGGCTTTCTAATAAACAAGCCTCTGTATTGCACTTACAGACTTCAGCTAATCGGCCCAGAAACCCCGGTGGCTCAAATGCAGATATAATTCGGTCTGTCATAGCAGGCTGGGATCTGCAGGCAGAGCTCGGCCACAACGCTGAGATCCCCATTCAAGCAGAAATGTCATGTTATTTACTCACTGAGACAATGCTCTTATTGCAAAGACATGTTAGGAGTGAAAATATGACAGCATCTATTTTAGGTTGTCATTGATCTTTAATTTGCTGTGACCTGAAGGTTTTCCATGTAGTCAGTGCTTTTTGGCCAAAATATATGACTGCAGGGAAATGAGTAAATGAATGCAAGAGATGTTCTTTTTTTTTTTTTTTTTTTTCTCCTGTGAAAAGACTGAAATTGCTCTGTGTAAATGCGTGGAAAATGCTGATATTTTGTTTCTATAAATACCTCGCCTCCTGCGTGCTGTATTTCATTTGTGCTGTTTCCTAGGAGTATTTGGCTTCTTATCACTTTTACACAGGGTGCTGAATACAAATGAGCCCCAGTTTACCCAGCAACCAATCTGCAGAGCATTTGTGACTGCTGTGCATTTCCTGAGTGAGAGCAACTACTGAATGAAGCAGATTATGCTGTAGCCTTGCAAAACACCAAGGATTATAGAATATACATTCAGTGGGTAAATACATAGAGGAAAATGCACAGACACTCTCTGTTTCTATATATATGGATGTGTGTATATGAAAATATCTGGGTGATGTTAAAAAAAGCTCTGAAAAAAATCTTTTTAATGAGATTTAAAATAGAGGGAAAGCAAGAAATTCAAAGTTGCATTTCTTATTGTGACACTGTGTACAAGCAGGCTCCTTGCTTTGGAGTGCACAAGCAAGGCTTTGTTAGAGGATATTCACCGGATCAAAGGGGAGCTGAGATTGGAAGGGCCCTCAGAAGGTCTCCAGTCTGAAGCAGGGCCAGCTGTAAGGTTAGATCTGGTTGCTCAGGGCTGGATCAAGTCCATTCTCTAAAGCCCCCAAGCTGGAGGCCGCCTGACTTCTCTGTCTCTCGGTGTCTGACCATCTTCGTGAGGAAAATCATCCAGTCCCAACCTTCCTCATTTCAATTTTCATTGTCTCTCACCCTCTCACCATGCATGGTTGGGAAGAGCCTGGCTCTATCTTCTTGATAGCCACCATGTACAGGGGGGCTGCCACCAGGTGTCCCAAAGCTGTCTCTTCTCCAGGCTGGACAAGCTCAGCTTCCTCAGCCTCTCCTCACAGGGCAAGTGCTCCCACCCCGACCACCGTGGGGGCAGTCCACGGAACTCACTGAACTTGATCAGCCTCTTTCTTCAAATGGAAAAACTGAGCAAGCACAGAGCAAGTAACCATTCGCCTCAACCCCCTGGCCCTGCTCCATTAGGGCAGCCCAAGAGGCTCTCAGCCTTCCTTGCTGACAGGACACACTCCTGGCTCATGTCCAGGTTGCCATCCTCCAGCACCCCAGGGCCTCCTCAGCAGAGCGGCTCCCCAGCCAGCTGGGCCCACCAGCCGTGTTGCAGGGAGCTCTTCCAGGCTCAGGACTTGTCTTTCTTCCTTTCAGGCCATTTCTGCTGGTCCAGACTTCCAGCCTGCCTAGGTCCCTGTGCCCTGTCAGCCATGTTGACTTTTCCTCTTGGTTTGGTGTCATCCACAAACCCGATGGAGTGCAGTCTGTTGCCTCCTCTGAGTCACTGACGAAGATATGGAGCAGGACAGAGCTCTGCAGGGCTCTGTTAGTTTCCAGCCTCCAGACAGAGTATGGTCCATTAACCTCTACTCCCTCAGCCCAGCCATCCCAGCAGCTTCTCCTGACTGGCTCTTCATGCATCCAGACCATAATGTCCTAACTTGGACATGGGAATACTGTAGAATACAGTGTCACAAGCCTTGCTAAGGTTGGGTAAGCATCATCTGTTGAAGAAACGTGTTCATGGAGGACTTGCTCTATAACTTTTCCAAGGACCAAAGTGAGACTGACTGGCTTGTAGTTCCCTGGATCGGCCATTTTTGAAGACAGGTACAAGATTTACCTTGCTTTGTTTGTTGGGAATTTCCACAACCTTTCAAAGGCAATGGAAGGTGGCCCTCTGAGGACATTTACCAGCTGTTTGGCACCCTTGGAGGCAGCCTGCCTGGTCCCATGGATATTTCTGGGCTGAGTTCTCTCACAATGCCTAACTCAGCCTTTGTCCATGGCTGGTTGGCATCCTCCTCTATGAGCCTCCAAGCATGGGGCTAGGGGCACAGTGCAGGAAGTCCAGCTGAGACCACCCACCTCAGCTTTTGCCTTTGCTCACCCTTGTCTGCCTTTGCAAGGACTTTGCATTACCCTCGGAGACGGATGGCAAAAAATGACTTTTTTTTTCCCCCTTCAGCTTACAAGTTAAGTGAAACTCCCATAGGTTGCATGACAAACATATCTATCTCTGTCTTTATCTCAAATGTGCAAAAGTCAAGGCCATTTGAACAGCTTGGCATCATTTCCAAGGAAACTGAGAATGCAAAGAATTTGTCTCCTTGTAAAATGTAGTGACTCTTTTATTCTTTAAGGGTGATGTTCCTGGCAGCCCTGGGTTGAATGGCAAAGCTTGGCATAGTTCAGAGCATGTGAAATCGATAGGTAGAGCTGGGGTAAAATGGTCAAGGGAACTGCAGTTAATCACATGGCATTAAAATTTATTAGGTGATTGCATGATTTGCCAGTGAGCAGGTGCATGCAAGGCAAAATTTAGCCTTCTTTATCTTAAGCCTTGCCTTGATTCCCACAAAACCTGCTTGCTTTCTCCCATAACCTCTCTCTCTCTGCCTCTATTGTTCTTTGTGGGTTATTGGAAATTATAAGTTATCTATGGATTTATTTCTAAAGACAAATACATTTGACACAGTACAGGTTCTCTGAGCACTGTCCATACATGAGAAAATACAGTAATTTTGTTTTATTCATTTCAAAGGACTTTATCTGCCTATCAGTTTTTCACTTTTTCTATAACCGATGCTATAGATATTCTCTCCTTATGAATTTAAGGGATGAATTTTACTTTAATTAATGATTACAGTATAGAAATATTTTATTAGTTCTAGAAAAGGTAGAAAAAAATGAGAATTCCTCATTCGTTTGGGGGTGGGAAGTGGGTGATCAAACGGTATGCCGAATTTCACATTGCATGTGAAATATAGTCATCCTATCAGTAAGAAAATCCCTTTTTCTTGTTATGCTTCCTATTAGATTTTTTTTGCCTGGTTTCTTGAAGAAACGAGGCTTTTGTTACTGTGCTGCGTGTTTGAAGTTGGGTCTATTTGCCGAAACCCTTTGAACTCCTTCAGTTTTTGACAAGTTTTGAGACAAGGGCAGAGAGGGGTGCAAGCAGGCTGACAACGTGTGTAGCTTCTTTCCCAGCAGCTCCGCAGTGCCCGGTGCAGGCCCTTAGCCAGCTTGCACACAGTAGGGTTTTGCAAGCTGTAATTTTGTTTGATTTCTGAGAAAATTTTAAAAAATAGTCCACAAATGCTGAAACATAGTGCTATGTTTCAGCAAATAATATTGTGTTTGTTCTTCATTAAAAGCAAGCTGCAGTAACATGCCAGGTGCATGATCTGCAGCAAAAACGTTCAGAAGTCAAAAGCGAAGGACATTTAATCCTGACCAAGCAGATTAAGCATTTGGTACAAAAGCTGGAGAATATTCAAGATAATAATAACATACTCTGCATGTTGCCATGCAGCTTCTCTAGCAGTTGGAGTCCAAAGGGGTCATACCAACCACAAGTGAAGGAAGGAAAACACTCAGCAAGGTGAATATTGCTCAGAGCATTAGCTTCCTGTACCTTCGCCCACAGCAGGGTCCAAGCAATTAAGAGTCCTCATTGCGGGAAGGCTTCTAGCGACACACTTTCCTCCTGCCCACATTTTCTCAAATTTCTTAATTTGGACAGGTGGTCACTTGTGATCCAACAAAAGTCACTTGATTTGCAAATTAACCTAGATTTTTTTTTTCACAGAAAAAGCTGAAATGTTTTTCCTTCCTATATTTTACATTTTGTATGGGATGAGCCAATCATTAGCTCTGTGACCACTGTCAAACTACTGGAAAAACGATGTGAAATCATTTATATTAATATTACCCTAAATAAATCTGGGTTGTTATGAAAGGGGGATTGATGGGAGAAATGAGATTGTGCTAGAAACACCTTCCTAGTCCCCCCCAAAAAACAGAGTTCCCAACTTTTGCATCAATATATCTATTTTAATATTTATGTGCTCCTAAATGTTTGTGCAATTCCATTTCTCTTCACAAGTCAAGATAAATATCAGAGATTTTGGAAAAAAGAAAGAGTCATGCTT
>NW_010576765.1:31760-55647 GCF_000705375.1 Tinamus guttatus
CTCTGACCGCTCGGGTGGCGGCCGCTCCTCGGCTCGGGCTGATGGCGCCCAGGCTGCCCCGCGCAGGGCAGTAAGTGTTGTCACTAGCTTCCCTGGGATTGAGCCAAGCAGTCCTGTGAAACCAAGATGTGGTTAGCGTGCCTGGCAGTGAATGAGGTTTCTCACTGTTCTCTCAGTTTTTAGAGCCTGTCCTTGTGCAGCGGGTAGAGCTGACAAGCAGTTTCTTTAACTTGCCTTGTGAGGCGGCATTTTTCACTGCTTTTGTGCCCACTGTGCATGCCTGGCTTTGCCCAGGAGCAGCATTTCACAGTGTGCTCACCTCTGCTTTTGGGACTCGCTGCTCGTACTCTTCGCACAGCGAGGGGCCGAAAAGCAAAAAGCTGGTTTAAAGAAGCTGGATCTTATTTCTGATGAGAAGGCAGATGAGGACGGTTGCAAAGGGCTTTTGTACCCAATAGCAAACGATTGTACTATTCAAGAGCCAAGGGGCTTTGAGACTTGGCTATCAAATAGAATTAAATTAAAATGGTCTCTGCAGAGGCGGGCTTAATAACGAAGATGAAGTGATCAACGGGAGCGCAGCTCATCCACGTGGGATGGGATGGGTTTTGCCGCCCCATCAGGCCCAGGAGTGGCCGCTCCCAGCCAAGTTAGCGCCAGGACCTGCCTGGGATCAAAGCAGCAGGAGGGGGCACAAAAGCACTGGCCAGTGAAGAAGAGGGGTTTTACAGAATTAAATGAGGCAGTGTCTCAAAAAGCGCCGTGTTCTGCTCTGCTCCCAAGGAAGAGCTCCAGATTACAGCCAGAATAACAGCAGTTACGAAGCACCTAAATTATTCTTTCTTTCTGCCTTGTCAAATGCCACAATAGTATTGTCTCCCTGGCCTGTATTCTGTAATATATTCTGTTTTGGGTAGTAAATAAGCTATGCATAACCATAATTTACTGTGCCTGTCAGAACGCCAGGCAGAAGCATAGGACAGTGAGAATGGATAACAGAACATGCCCCTCGGTAATTTTTAACGCATTTTCAAATGCATACAATGATGTAAAGAGAAGTAGTTTATATGAAAGTACATTTAATACAGTATGGTAGTTACACTGGGAACATTTAAAGGCTGTACATACATGTAGCTTTTTTTTAGTGAAGAGGAGGTGGTGCACTCCTTGCTACTGACACGCGTGTGTATTCTTTCAGTATATGAATAAACTGCGGTTAGTGAGATTAAGAGGAGTGCCTGTGTGTGTTACAGTATCCGCACCACAAAGCCAGTGTTGTTGCTGGAATTCCGGGGCATGTTGGGCTTCCCAGGCTGCCGTGGAAGCGGCACCACTTCAGGGCTGGGAGCCTTCTTCGCACCAGCCATAAAGGGGTGAGTTGTTTCCTGCTCCTGCCATATACTACGGAAAATCAGGAGGCGAACCAGCCCCAGCCTCTGCTGTGGCCTGGCGGGTGCTCGGGTTGACCATGTGCCAGAGGCCTCTGCACAGATTCACTGTGGCGTCCGTCACAGCTTTGCAGCCCCAAGCTCTTGAACTGCAACTGTAGCTCCCTGTTCTCCATGCAGAGAAATAGCCCCAAAAGAGGCACGGTTCCCAGAAGGAATTGCAAAAACTGGTGCTTGGCACTCCCGGAGGAACGGCCAAGGTGAGCAGACCTTGTCCAGCTACGATCGGTTGCGGTTTTGGGAACCTGGAGCTCGAGTGCCCTGGGCGGGTTTCTCGCCGGGGTACCGGGCGCTTCCCGGGTGCTTCTGTTCCCTCGCTCTCCTGCTGCCCCCTCTAGCGTTAGCAGGCGTGAAATGCAGCTCTCGGCCGTTTCGCAGCTCATGCCGAATCCTTCTGTTTTCTTTTTTCTTACAGAACCGAGAGACCTTCCTTCTCAAACTACTAGTAGTTAAGTGAGCTTCTCAAATGCAGAAGGGGTGGGAACCAAACCTTCAAATCCTTAAAACTTAAAGAAGTCTACCTCAGTAGACTTTCAAATCTCTCCTGTGGTTCTCAAGATTGTCTAAACTTTACTGGATCACTGATGTTTATTCTGAAATCACGAGAGTATATATATCAGCAGTGAACGAATTTTATTTAAAGCAAGACTTGAATGAGCTATTCCCTAATACAAGGAATAATTCTTTTTGTTTCCTTCTCTTTCTTCAAAAATAGCAAAGTTGCCCGTAACTAATTACAGGTTTGTGCCATCAAAGGCATCTCTGACATACCGTAATGGGATGCAATTGCTCTGGGATCACTGCTTTCCTTTTGGGTATCCCACTTTTTTATGAGCCAGCAGCCTTCGTGCTATGGTTCATCGAAACTACATTGTGGTTCAAACAGCAGCTTCCAACCAGCACCATTTCCCCGCCCGCCCTCCCCATTTCTGTGCCCTCACAAGCTCACTTTTTCCCCATGCTTCACCACTTTTTCCCTCCTTTCCTCTAGAATTTTCAATTCCTATTCCCCTTTGAAAGCCACATGGAGCTGCTGAGAGAAGAGTGTTCCCAAAGAGACCCCTGGGCACTGCAGGCGCCCTATAGACTGCAGGGCAGGGCAGAGCCCTCTGACTGTTCCAGCCTGAGGCAGCTGCATGGGGAGCAGCTGTGCCTGGCCCCGCTCATCTCATGAGGTTCAACAAGGACAAGTGCAGGGTCCCGCACCTGGGGAGGAATAACACTAGGCACCAGTACAGACTAGCGGTTGACCTGCTGGAAAGCAGCTCCATGGAGAGGGATTTGGGAGTCCTAGTTGACAACAGGTTAACCATAAGGTAGCAATGGACCCTCGTGGCCAAGAAGGCCAATGGGATCCTGGCCTGCATCAGGAGGAGCGTTGCCAGCAGGTTGAGGGATGGGATCCTGCCCCTCTACTCAGCTCTGGTGAGGCTGCATCTGGAGTATTGGGGGCAGTTCTGGGCTCCCCAGTACAAGAAAGACATTGAACTTCTGGAAAGGGTCCAACGTGGAGCCACAAAGATGATTAAGGGACTGGAGCATCTATCGTATGAGGAAAGAATAAGCAAGCTGGGCCTGTTTAGTCTGGGGAAGAGAGTGCTGAGAGGAGACTTGATTAATGTATTCAAGTACCTGAGGGGTGATTGTAGGGAGGATGGGGCCAGGCTTTTCTCCATGGTGGCCAGTGACAGGACAAGGGGTAATGGGTGTAAGTTGAAACACAGGAAGTTTAATCTTCATATGAGGAAGAACTTCTTTACTGTGAGGGTGACAGAGCCCTGGAACAGGCTGCCCAGAGAGGTTGTGGAGTCTCTTTCTCTGGAGATCTCCACAAATCGCCTGGACGCCACCCTGTGCCACGTGCTCTAGGTGTCCCTGCTGGAGCAGGGGGGTTGGACTAGATGGCCTCTAGAGGCCCCTTCCAACCTCAACCATTATGTGATTCTGTGAAAAGTAGACCTGGTGAGGCTATAGGCAACTGTTACTGTAAGGGAAAGAAGTCATATTTGCTAAGCACAGAGCTAAACCAGTGCGAGAACAGGGAATTGGGGAAAACAAAAATATATATTTCTAACAAAAAGAAAAGGATACTCATGTCAGAATACAAAGTGCGACTTTATTTAATTGCTGTACAGAGAAAGTATCTGAGCACATTTCCAAGGTCACTCAGAGAATGCAATCTACATCATTTTCCTTTTCAGAGTCACCCTAGTTTATGCTTAATTAAACTATGCAAGCTCTGCACACTCTAGAAAATGCCCTTTTTATTACATTGTAGACAATTTGCATCTCTGAAGGGCATTTGGGAAGCATGACATCACCAAAATGAAGGGGTTCTGGTAGCCTTGCTCCCATTTTCATTCATTCACAATTGTTGACTTTTATTCCAAAGTTCATTTCTATTTCCTGCCTGGACATTAGCACTGGATTGTACCAGAATGCTCATTTTCTGACTTCAGTGGCTGTTTCAGTTCCTCTGGCTCAGCAGTCTCCCTGGGGTCTGACGCATCCTCAGCTGCAGGTGCCCAGACAATTCCTTCTCCACTTCAGTCTGACGCAGGAAAGGTCAGGGCTTGCAAACTGCAGCTGGAAACTGCTTTGACCAGTAGAGACAAAGTGGATCCAGAGGTGGCAGGTGGAAGGAGGGGGCAGCGGTGTTGGCTCTATGTCAATCACTATCTCTCTTCCATTTCTTTGGCTTCTGGTCTTGCCAGTATGGTAAATGGTTTTACAGAAAGCGAGGTACGAATGAGCTCAGGATGGTGGGGATTTACTTGAGATGCTTCCCAGAGAAAGCTGGAGATGCAGCTAGGAGAAACAGAAGTTAAATCAGCAACCCAGGTTAATAGCATCCTTCTATTCAATGTTTCTAAATTCCATAGCCTAAAGGTCTTCTTGGATCCCCAGCTTCTCTCTGTTCCTGCTCACAGCATTTTCTAACTCTGTTTTGTACCATTAGTGTCTGGGGAGAAAACTGCAGGCCTTTCATTTTTGTGAAAGGCTCATTACACTTATCCGTGCCTCGGCCACCTCGGGATCTGATTATGGTGCTGGGGTTGCACCTTGAAATAGTTACAATTAAAGCTTAATGAAGTGAGTAACTACAGGACTCTGTAGTTACTCCCCACCAACTTATTGCATCTGTCTCTATCATTAGGAATAGTTACCACTTGATCTTTACAAGTTTTTAAAAGGAAAACCTCATATTCTAAGTTTATCCTGTCCAACCTCAAATGACTGGGATTCCGCATGGGCAGCTCCCCATCATAGCCCAGATTGGATGAGCTCAGATTATGCTGAGGGTTGAAGATAGGTGAGTTTGGGAGAAAAAAACGATTTGTGGAATGGAGCAGAGCTTTCTTAAATGAGAGGGAGAGCCTAGGTGACAACTGCATGGAGAGGGCTCTGGCTCCTGGCCACCCTGAGCTTGTTCCTCTATGCAGGTACAGCGGGAAGAGGACTAGCGCTCTCAGGGCTTTCTGCCACCCTTGGCTTGGCAGGAAGCATCTATGTGTGCAGGAACACTTATCCTGCCATGCTAGAAATGCATAGTTATTAGTTCCTTTACTTTTCTTAGATCTTGGATTCAGGTAGGGGTTAAATCAAGGATCAACTATTGTTTATCTCTTCTCAATTTTGTTTTCTTCCTCTTTGTCCCATTTTTTTTCTTTTCTCTTTCTTCTTAATCACTGGGAGATTATTATGTCTGAGTCACAACCACGTGCCTTTTTTCCTAAATCACAACTGAGGTATTTATCTTTATTGTTGTAGGAAGACTTACATCAACATCTGTAGGTCACATGAGCGGAATTTGCTTTTTGATATTTCTGATGGGCTATGAGTGAGCTCTAACTTATGCAGATCCTGGCACGTTGGTATGGCGGGTAGAGCAGAAGAAAGAGGTTCTCTTAGTCTGGCATCAAGTGGTTCTCGGCACCTTTTTTCTCAATGAAGACACCAGCTCCCCTGGGGAAGGTGCTGAGGGAAGGCTAAGCTATCCATCTATGAAAGTAAGGAGGAAAAAGTCCCCTTCACAAGATGCTGACTTAGTCCTGCTCTGCTTTGGAATATCGCAGCAAATGTGCCTAGTGCTCAGAAGAGGATCCTGGCAGCTGCTATGATATTGCTTGATGCAGGGTTGCAGGAATGGTTTCTAAAATGCCTGGAGCTTGGAATAGGCAGAGATTTAGTAGCAAGGGGAAGGGGCGGATGGTAAGGGAAGCTGGCTGCTTGCTGATACACTTATAGATGTAAGGCTAGGGAGTGAGAATATCCTTTGGATTTAGGAGTTTAGGAAGCTGCTGAAAGCTCAACTCTGCCAGGTGGAGCTACGTACAAATCTTTGTCACCTCACCAAGGCACTGGGCCTTTCAGTGAGACCCTCTTCACTGAGTACCAGGAGAGAAGAATCCTCTTGCAATATGAGGACTGTAAAGAGGGCTGTGCAAAACACCCAGGGTGCTCTCTGCCATGAGAAATGCTGTGTGGTTGCTGTAGTGCTTCGTATAACATACCGAATCCCTTACGAATTCTTGCCAAAAAAATCACTTTTTTTAGTTTTCCTTCAGTTCCTTAGTGGTGCTGTTGACTTAAGCGTTTGCTTTTCTGAGACTCCTTCTCCAGTTTATATTTAGTGAGTTGAATATTAATTGTGTTTTTCACCTTCTTCTCTACTCCATCCATGTTGGTCATGCCTGTGATACGAAGGCTCAGCAGAGACAGGAATTCAGGTTTAGAAGAGATTGTCAGATCATGACCTGACCCAAGATTTTTTGTTTTTTAAAAAGTCCTTACTATGGAGGGAGCACAAACAGAAAATATACCTTTATAACTAGTTGTGTAGAAAATCCAGTCATCCTGGCCATTTTATTCTCTGTTCCCTTCACTCCCCTCAAAATGTGTATAGATTAAATCACTTCTACGTCATTTGCAGCACCAGAGTGTTCCTAAGTATAGACTTATCTTGGTAACCTTGTAGTGAATGTCAGCGGCCAGTTAAGTCACCACTTAGCACTGACACTGAAGCTATTTAGGAAGTAATGAGTTGGCACTCACTGAGTTGTACTAACTTCGGGAGTAACTGGGAGCTTGCTGATATCTGATGCATGCCCTGCGCAGTGCCATGATTTAGGAAAGACAGTGAGTCACTCCTATTGCTCTCAACTGCAGCCCGAGGTTGCGTGTTTGTCTTTAACAAAAAAAGCTTCAAGCTCATCCATGGTTTCCTCCTCTTCACCTTCCCTTGTCCACACTGACAACTATCTCCAAGATCTTCCCTCCCAACCAAAGAAGACCATCTATCTGCAGTTATCAGAGTGTATTGTAGCACTGAGGTAAACATCTCAGTAAAGATAGATAGTCATAAAAATGGTGACAAAAGGGCCTTCTGTAAGCCCTCTGAGAAGTAGCTCATGAGTTCCTTCCCACCCAACCCTTGGCAGGACTCCCGGTGGTTAAGGGAAGGAGAATGCATACCAGGACACCTCTTCAGGGCAGGAAGGCTCTACTGTCTCGGAGCCTGGTCCTTGGAAGGAAGGATAGGCAAGGGACCCCTGTACTTCCATGGAAGCCAGCAATGGGTCTCTGCCTTCCCTTACCCTGCCTCATCAAAATTCACAGTTGTGGCCAAAAATCCCAGGCATGGCATATAGTTACACACCCTTTCGACAGAAAGGATATCTAGATGCTCCCACACAGCTTTCAGCACTCTCTTTTTCTGCAGTGTGACGTTGAAAAGGTAGACAAATTTGTCACCTTGCAGTATTTCTGGTGACCTTCCAGCTACGGGTGCTACTACGAACAGATGCAAGACTTGCACAGTTGCATATTTTTGTTTTATATTCTCAAACCAGTACCAGTTTTCCAAATGGTTCCTGTGTAAAGCTACAAGTATATTACTCATGGCAGAGTGCACAGCTTAATTCTCAGCAAGATAAACTACATGTTTCACTGAATTTGTTCTCTAGTGTAAACAAATCATATCTGAATTCTCTCAGTTTAAATATATTTTCAGAAAAATCCAGTGCTAGATGCATCCTATTACACAAGTGTATAAAGATCAAAGGAAAAATGATTAGGAAAGGTTTCTTTCTTCTTCCCTTTTTTTTTTTTTTTACTGTTTCTTCTCTCTCTGAAATCTTTCTCGTGCAGATGTTGATGGTTTGTCAAACAAACATAAAAACCAGCTTACTTTCTCAGAGACAAGGAAATAGAATATCTAAGGGAATGGCAAAAAGTAGGAGCAAATGAAATATCTTTTCAATAACGTGCAAGGTTACAGAAAACAAGGATATTCATGAACCTTCTAAAACTGAATGCAAAGCAATGAGATCGTATTTACTCTAGCAAGAGAGCTTTCTTTTGTCTCTTTGTTTTGAACCCCAAATTATTTGCATTTCCTCCCATGGCAACAAATTCAATCCTTTGCAAATATATTTGGTTTTTGCTCAGTAATATCTATTACAATAAAACATATGACATTTATTTTCACAGCTGAATGGGAGATATGGATGGAAATTCAAGAAAGGTAAAAAGAGCTATTATACCAAATGTGTACTGCACACTAAAGCACTTAACTTCTTGTCTCTGGTATTTCACTGTTCAGGTCAACAGACGTTTGAAATGTTGCCAAAATAACATACTCCTTTTGCATGGACTAGAGATTGCTCAGTAGTGACCTCTCTGCTCAGTTAAAGGCTAGATTGAAAAAATACCAAGCATCTCTAAAGACTTCTGGCTTGTCTTGCTTGGCTGCATACTGAGAAAGACTGTGCAGGTAGTGATTACTAGCATGTTGTTACATGCCTTTCAAGAAATAGTATGAAAGAACAACTTGAGTGGGTGCAAGATGTTCTTCTCCATGGTTTTGTTCTGTTTGTTTTTTAGCAGATGACTATGTAGGTAAGAGGGACATTGAGAGCACCGTGCTCAGTCAGTGTGACGGCTGCACCATTGGGGCCTGGAAGAAAAAGAAGGGCAGAGAGTTTTGCCCTTCTGAAGTACTGAACAGACACAGCATTTCTAGGCTGGTAGATCCTCAGGTCTGTGCACTGCATGTGGGCTCCGTGAGTCGGGCACCACCATGCTGCACTGGAAGGTGCGGATGCCTCCTATCGCTTTGCAGACTTCAATGCATGTCTGCCAAAGGAGGTGCCATGCAGACTTCAATGCATGTCTGCCAAAGGAGGTGCCATGCTTAGAGAACTGTGCTTCTTATAAGAGAAAATGTCCTAATGTGCATAAATAAGGTGAGGAATAAAGAGTAGAAGAAAATACAGTTTCAGTGTGAATAAAAATTACCACAGAGGTGACCGTGACCAGCATAGTCTCACACAGTCTGTCTGAGGCCCAGATGTTTTGTGCATTTGACTAAAGGCACCTCTAAGGGGTGATTCAGCTGTTTTGTTAACTGAATTACCTTTCAGAGAAGCTTGTCTCTTTCCATGACCTATCCAAGGAGCTTGCAGTGTATTGCTCCTGACTGAAGTATTTAGAGCTCCAAGCTCTGAGTTCAGGATGTGTCTGTAACCTTCCATCAAAGGTGTAGAGTCTTAACTTTCAACATGCAACTTTGGTGACTGAAAATTTGATGTCTTTGCTAGAATCTTTAGAGAATGAAGAGGGAGTCTTTGCATTTCAGTAATGAAAAGGTTGTTCGAGTTCTTCCTCTGTGTAGTCCACCTACCTTCAGTCCCTCTGCTGGCATTGGGGATTTATCAAAAGTGACATGCGGCTTCATGAGCAGCTCAGGAAGGGGAAGGAGCCTTGTCCTGGGGAGAGAAGTGGTTTCAAATCAGACAAGATTCTGCCCATGGCAAGGGGCCTTCTTGGTCCTTCTGAGGCCCAACAGACACAACACAGCCGACAACGCACCATGCAGGAACAACGGTGCAGACTGCTGTCATGGCTCTGCAATGAGAAATGGTACAAGCTGGGCAGGCACCAGACTGGGCTGGACCTCAGCAAGTTCTCATCTGTTTAACATCCTAAAGAAATACTTCATTACAGTGGGCCAAGCAATGGCTTGGCTGCCTTGAAATGGGAGACAGACCAGCAGGTACCAATGGACTCATCATTCTTCTGGCTCTAAGTCTAGTTTATGCTTTCAAATATTACGCATTTCATTTATCTCCTCCTGGCTGTTAAAAAACCTCTTTTTCTTTTTCTTATATTCCTTCTTCCTGCTGCTCTTTCACCATTCAACCAGTGGGGGCAGCTAAACTGAAAGAAGAAAAATTATCAAATGTGAAAAAGATGTAAGGACTCTATTGAGAGCCTCTCTTTGATGGAAATTTGAGTTATCTCTGTGGGTGGTAGGAGGGTAAGAAGGTGTTTCCGGAGGTCTTCTCTTCTCTGTGTACTTATTGCCTGCCATGGGCAGTACTTATAGGTCAGTGCAGCTGAACTGAACTGCTAGTCTGAAAGCATTCCTGGGTTCAAATCATCATGAGAGACCTTGTACGAGCCTGAAGAGCTGACCTTGTGCAAGCTCTGCCAGCCCAGGTCTATTCCCGTTCCCAACATCACTCCGAGTTGTGTTAGCATTTTTCTGCAAAGTGACCCCATAGGCTTCCTGCCCCTAGTCTCTGATAATTTGTTTAACAGGCTAGGCTGAGCACAGTCCTCCTTACAGAGCAACCTCACATCACCCAGCGGGTGCAATGCCTGGTTTTAAAACAGCTCGGTGGGGAGCACTAGGAGCACTAGGGTTTAAGATACATCTTAGAGACTTGTCCTGATAAGCAACAACGAAGGAAGCAGGGACATTAGTTACAAGGAGACCATGGCTTTGACAGTGACAGATGATGATGTACAGCAACGGCATTTTGGTTTGCAATCAATTCAAGCTACACTTCAGATGTTTAGGTGTGGATTTTTGTATTATTTTAAAGCATATCTAGAGAATTATGTACGTCACTTCAGTTGTTGTGTAAGCACAAGCCTGAAAAAAGTGTTCTCTTTCAAATCCCCAGTGGCCTGCTAAAGCCCCAGAACAAGCAGCAAGGATTAATTCCTCCCCAGATAAGATTCTCCTAAATCCTAACAGATAATTTGTTTGAAGTTTAATTTTAGTTTGTTATTACACACATGGGCCTTATCTTCATTCAGAGTCGTTAGCAAAATTAAACAAGTCTTTTCAAACAGAAAATAGAAACATAACAAGAGCCCAAGCAAATGAATGAAAATGCAGAGCTCCCATCACTAATAGTAAGTTTACATGGGCCTGGCAGGCCTGTGTGACCTCAAGGAGCTTCCAGTTTGTCATGCTCCCCACCTCAGTAGGTCCCTGTTAGAGGGGTGCTATCCTCCACACTCTGGAAGGATAATTCCATGGAGCTCAAGGCACCTCTGCTGTGATCGGTGTTAGAGTATAGATCCTGGCTAACAGGATGCTCCAGTTCATGATTCCCCATGGAATTCGGGGATCTGGGCCCTCAGCCTCAAGGTATAGTGAATGTCTCAGCATCTTGGTGCTACAGTGTGCTCCAGGTCAGGGAGAGCTTCAAGGGAACATCTAGACAGCTGCCATTTTTATGCCATTTGACCTCAGTCAACATCATTAGATTAGGTTCAACTAACCAACCACGCCACCATTCAGTGTATAGTCTTGTCTTTGTAAAATGTAAGATTCTCCTCAGGAAATGTTTCCAAAGGCTCTCTCCTTCACTGCAGTGAGTGAGAAAATCCCCAATACAGAAAAGCCGTCAAGGAACCAAGATTACCAGTGGTTTTAGCTGATCTGGGAAAAGACCAATACTGCTAATAACTTGTCTTGGAATTAATGTCTTCCTCACTGCCTAAGTCAGAGCGTTTCTATCCCATTTCTGAGATCACATGGGCTCCCTCTAGTGAACACATGGGAAAAATCCTGTGTGCTAAAGCTGTGCAGCTGCCTGGAGCTCCTCAGCCTGGGCATGCAAAACCATCTGATGAAGGGACTCAGGACATGGGATCTGTATGACTGGGCCGTGGGTTGGTATGATGAAGACCTAGTTCACATTTTCTTCTCTGACCCAATTCCTTGTCACTGCGATTGTGTCACTTAGGGTTGGAGACAGGGTATGTGGGTGGCAGGGCTCCCTGGAGCGTCCAGCCGAACAGCCCTGGTGTTGCAGCCCGACTCCTTGCACAGCTCATGCACAGGGGCAGGCCCATCACAGGAGCTTAGAAACCATCACAGCAGTTAATGGGGCTCCCCCTCTCAGGCTGTAAGTCCTAACCTGCTCTATTCTCACATTATCTGCAAGCATCTAGGGAGCCATCAAAGGGAACGACCTGACATGGAGCTGCATGCTGCCACAGCCTGTGAGAAATGTGTGCTGTTACTCGTTGGCTTTGGGTCTTTTTAAGCAGAGCAGTTTGCCCTTATTCATCTTTAGGCTGCTGTGTCAAAGTGGGCAGTATCTTCTGCTTTTAAATAAAAGTTGCTGTGATCACTGTAAATCGTGTGCTCTGAGGCACACAGTGGATCAAGTTCAGTGGAGGCCTAGGTAGCGGGAAGCCACTCCAGAGGCTTTCAGTGCGACTTGTTCATGAGAGGGATGTGGAGCTGCTCAGCTCAGATGGTGGTTCTGATCAGAGGCCCAAGCATAACTGCAGGTGCCTGGTGAATTTTACCACCTAAATTTAAGACGTTAGATAGGACATGAGGGATTGCAGCCATGGCCAGAGCATAGGTAACCAAGATCAAGGTCCAGTGCAAGTATTAAGTGTGGGTCTTAGCCTAGTCTCTCTCTTCCTCAATTTCCAAATTTATTAACTTTTTTTGTCATTTTGCCATATTTCAGATGTGTCACACCTTATTTATTATTTATCTGTGGGCATAAAAATAGTTATTATGAATAAAAGTCTTAATTTTAAATAAAAAAATCACACTCCCTCTGTAACTCAGAACAACTCATTCTGATACTAGAAATATGTAAAAAATTGTACTTGGTCAGGTTATTGTGAAAGCATCACAACAAATAACCCTATGCAAGTGTGTGCTTCCTTACCTGCATAGTCATGCTGTAAGCAGTAACAGCACGTTATATCTCCACACTGGGAAGAGGAGAAAAGCACTTCCAGAAGCAGCTGGAATAGCATCATAAACAACATAATAACCTGCAGAAAGACCCCAATGACACTCTGCTGCTGAACAAAGGAAGACCTCTAACAGCAGTTCAGTAGGGGAAGGTACCCGTGTACCGATACAGATAACACAGAGGTGGATTGAATTTGAATTCCTTTCCTATGGAAGTACGCATTCTCCAGGGGTTGTCTTTTGCAGAGCGAAATCTGTTCTGATTCAGGCTAAACATGGCAACTCGCTCCCGTTATGTGGGTAATTTGAATCTCCAAATCTGAGGGGCAAGTAAGCAGGCAAAAGTCTCTCTCTCTTTCTCAAAAAAAAACACAACTTGTGATGAGCAGATGACAAGGCAACAGGTAAGTCTGAAATGCGTGGATTCCCAATGGTGTTGATATCAAGAGTGATTTTTCTTTACTGTGACTACTTTTTAAATTGTTGAAGCTTCATTTTTTTTTTAATTTTCCTCTACTAGACCAAATTTGGGGACTTTTAAATATTTGGGTATTTCCCCGTATTCAGGAGTGGACTTACTGTGGGCATGGCGTCTTGTATTCAACACTACCTATAGCCCTGGGTCACTGCTAAGCGGAGGAAACATGGTTAGTTTCTGCGGGAGTGATGCTAGCCTTATGGTGGTAGCATTGAACAGCTGACTGTTTTCTTGGAAAACACACTTTGGTAGATGTCTAAGCCAACAAAGATCTGGAATCAATCAAACCTTTATATATTTGGAAAACAAACCTTTGCTTTCCAAATAAACCGTATTTGTAGACCTTTCAGATTTAAATGATTATGGGCTCAATTCAAAGGAAAAACCCTGCTCCAAACATCTCAGTTTTTTGGACAGGTAGGTTTAAAACTCCCACCCTACCATAAGGTCATGTTTAACAATTTTAAAAATCCTGTCTACGGAAACAGAATCCTTTCTGACCAAGACCCTCATGCTGAAATCTGTAATGGGATCTGAAATTGTGTAGTTTGATTTCATCTGGGGTTTCAAGATCGTTGGTTCTTATTTCTTCATGTGCTATTAATTTGTGTTTTCTGACAGAATAAGCACGAGATTCATTTACATGAGCACCCCTCAGGGCTGAAATGCCCAAATATTGTAACAGAATAGCTCATTTATTTTTTGTGGCAGTAGGTTTTTTTCCCCCACTACTAACTGCCTTCATCTTGACATTATACCGGTGCTAAACTCGGGAGCTGATTTAAATACTTCACCTAATGGAAAGAGAAATGGTAGCTGTAGTGGCAGGGGTGGATTTGCCAGGCGATGCCGTGGAGGTTCGATCCCGCCTGGGCTCCCGCTGGTGCCACAGAGCAGCTCCGCAGCCTCGCGGCCACCACGCAGCACAGGCCAACGTGCAGACGGCGCGGGACAGCTCATACCTCTTAGGGAGATGAGCCATAGAGCAAATGCTATTCCTTGGGCCCTTCAATTTCATGTTTTTTTTTCCCTCCTTTTATCACTGATAGAATTTTCCTGGAAAAAGCGCTTGGTTGTTGTGAAATTCAGTTAATTTGATATTTGCAGAATGGATCCTCAAATGGAGAATGTGTTATGGAGCTGCTTATGATACTTGTTACTCAAAGGCAAAAAATCATGAATCAGAACCCTGCAAAATCATAAAATTCCGCTATTTTTAACTTCCATGTAGGATCACATAACACGTCACGATATTCGGTGCATTCTGCTCACTGCGTAGCTTGCTCTCCTCCATCAGGACCCCACTGCTTGCCCTGGGCACTGAGCACTTTGCTGTCCTGGGGATCTGCCCCTTCTCCTCAGCTGTGTTCTCTGACCACATTCCCTGTCGCTTGGGATGGCGTTCGACACCTGCACCCAGCCCTGCTCGCCTGCGGACAGCGGCCTCCTGCTCGGCCCCTGCTGCCAGAGCCCACACGCAGCCCAGCGTGGTGATGTCCAAGTCACCTCTGTGCGTTGCCCTTTGCTGCTTTGCTGTTCATGTGATGGTTCCTCAACCTACCAGCCTGCTTGGCTGCTTTTCAGTCTTCGTGGATTCCCTGGGGTCTTCCAGGGAAAGGTGGCAGTGCAGAGCATGCTGATAGACCCATGACTGCCACACGCAGCTACCACTTCTGCTCTGAGCTACTGCTCTGAGTAAAGTGAGTAAAGCAGACACAGTCTGCTGCCGTAGTTACTCTTGTGGACTCGCCCCATCCTTGGCTCACATTCTTGGAAGGTTGTGTGCCCTGGAAGTGGTTTCTCCATGATTCTGATCACACTGCAAAAGCACTTTGTGCTCCAAAGCAGCCTGAGCTAAAGGTTAGTTTACTGATAGCGATAACTGGTGCTTGCTCTGGCGTTGTCTGAGGGTGTGATGGGAACTATAGATGCGCCCCTGGCAAATGTAGTTATTCAGGAGAAAACAGCCTGTCTGGGACAGACATTCTTAACTGTGAAGTAGTCCCTCTGTTAGGCCGTAGGGTGGAAAGGGTGGGAAGTTGCTTAAGAGACATGCAAAATAAAGCCAATTTAGAGCCAAAAAGCAGGCAAAGATCAAAAATAAAATACAATGAGGAGGAAAAAGACCAGACAAAGAAAATAAAGAAAATAAAGGAGATTTATTGTAAAAAGAGGGAAAAGGGGAAAGGGATATTGAAAGCTAGAAAATTACCTTGAAGGCTGATAAAGGACATGAAGAGGCATATTCTAAAGTTCTGAGTCTAATTATCTTAGTTAAACTTCTATACTTTTATTTGGAGTTAAGAGGAGGAAGCTGAGCTTGTCAGCACATAAGCAGTGCATAGCAATTTTAGGTCAGACAGACTATATCCTAGATCTTGCAGCCCTAAGGATAATATTTCCTGTATTACTTGTGGGTTATCTCTGCAGAACTCAATTCTGATGTAACCATGCTTCAGCACACAGAAACTTTACAGCTGCTTTCTCAAAAAGAGGGATTTGAGCCTTAACCTTTCTAATGCCAATGAAAAAAAAAAACTAACAAAAAAACCCTCTATTTCACTCTAGAGTGAATTCAGGTTTTCTTCTCAAACATTGAGTTTTCTCAATATTGAGAACTTTGAACTTCAGGTAATGAACCAAATGCAAATCCTCTAAGTCCAGAGTTTATTCTTCTCACAAACTAGTGTAAGATGGCAGGAGTTTCTCCCATTCCTCCTCAGTGTAGAAACTGCCCAGAGTTAGTACAAAACAAGCTTCAGTGACCTGCTTTTTACTTTGAAGAATTGTTCTGTATTATGCAGCAGGGGCAGGTTTCAGAAAGACTATTACAAAACAAGCATTCTCACACAGGACTTTCAATGAGAGTGTTATCTCCTCTAATCCAGGAACTATCTCTTTTTTCCCCCGCTTGGGGTGTGCAGCACTTTACAGACAAACACAAAGGCAAAACAGCCCCGTGCTCTGAACAGCTTGCATCCAAATTAGATTGACAACATAATGAAGGGCGTATAATGTTATATTTGGAAGTGGTTGATAGAAATCATCCTCAGCCCGTATCTTGAGAGGATAGTCGGATGAGTGGTTATCTATGTCTCTGCTTCTCTGTTTCTTCTATTCACTGTCATTTTCTTTTCTAATCTTGCCTAGCACTCTTCAAAAACAGCCTCTTAAGGTATGAAATTTATCTTTATTCTTCTAAAAAATATCTGCCTAACTTTCTGGATGGACTCTTACAACGCTCTGATTATGTTTTAGAGTTGGTGTACTCAAATCCTCACTGATTTCCAGGATGGGTCTTAAATCATGCATTATACAGCCTTATCCCCCAGTACTCTGCTTTGGATTTACAGTCCCAGTTAAAGTTACATCTGTGAAGGAAGATGACATGAGCAAGCGTCTTGCTGCTCCCTATCCTTTTAAGATACCAAATCAATTTAGAGGCTTAAGTTATTGTTATAGTTTATACTGAACCTTCTGAATCAGTTCATTGAATTTTAGCTGTAGCTATATAAAATTCTATACAGTGAAATTATTTGGTCATATTGAGAATGGCCATGCCATGATCCATCAATGCCACTAACTGCCAGCAGTAAAGAAATCCTCCTTTTTTTTCTCCATTCATTTCAGTGATTTTTTAAAACTATTATTGAACATCAAGACACTTTACTAGCTTTTTAATTTTTTTTTTCTTTTAAGGAGCATATCAATGATATTTATCTGAAATGCACTTCACTGTTGAGTGGCTTCTGTAGCTGTCAAAAAGAGACACAGGGAAGATCCAAGGAAATACATACTTATAAAACTGACTTTAATAGTGGGCAAGATAATGGAAACATTCATAAGGGACTAGATTACAATTCAGTTAGAGATGTGATTTAGTAAAAGGAAGACTGCATGGTTCTGTAAAAAGAAGATCATGTATGACAAATGTATTAGGGTCATTTCAATGCATTGCTGAATTGGTAAAGATGAAATTGTTGACATTATTCATCCAGATTTCAGGAAAGTATCTGTTACTGACTGTACAAGAGATCGATTTAGAAGGTCAGAAAGCAGAGCATAGGGGACAACTCTTGAAACAGAATACAAATGGATTTAGGCACCAGAAACAGATGGTGTCAGTAAAATGAAACAATTCAGGGTGCAGCGAGGTAGGGATATGCCTGAATGTGAATACTGAATGCCACATGACTCAGGTCCCAAATCATTTGTTGCGCCAGGAATGGGGATACGGGTAGGTCTTCATAGTTTTGGAATGAGAAGATTTGCAAACCTCCCTGGGGTGACTGATTGAAAAGGACCGTGAAAATGCAAATCATTGTGGAGAAATCCATGCAGTAAATGCACTTCTAAACTCCTCTGTGGACAGCAGGAAAATGCCCCAAAATTCACAGGTGATTAACCACTTCTACCTGCTTTTTAACACCATCTGTGCACCTTGTTAAATACCAAATTGAAACAGATACATTTTCCTGGTGTATAAGAATCAGCACAATCACTACAGTTGAGAAAAATGACATTGTGCTGTTAGAGAAATCCATGAGTAATGAGGACTTTGAGGGCTGGAGAGTGCAGTGCCGCCACCAAATTTTCTGGGGAAATGCCTTCACCAGGCTTCGACTTCTTTTTTTCTGGATTTTTTTCTTGTATTTTAGGAACAGACCAAGAACACACTATGACTGAGCACAAGCTCATAGGAGGGTCTTAAGAACATGCAATACTCCACCAAAGTCTCCATCTCCCTGCATGCAAATTGCCTGCCATTCTGTTCAAACCTGGAAACACCAAGGGGCCACAATACTCAGTATACTTGCTTAGTCAATAGTGCTACTGCTTCTAGAAGCAGAAGGGCCAGGTGTCTTAAAGTCTGGGTGCAAAGCAGATACCCCGCAGCATCTGAAGTTCTTCTATGAGTCCCTCCACATCTAAAGGTACTGAGATGATCGAGTTCTTTGGGTCTCACCTCCAGTGGCAAGCATCAGATAATTTTATTTATTCTAATCTTTAAATGTACAAATCCCGTAAAGCAAGGAGACTTCTTATCAAGAATCTTGATACAAAATTTGTAAGCCCATGATGAAGAAAACCCTTCGTGTAGAAAACATTTTTAGAGATAACACTTAAGGGCTGACCTATTTAGGAGAGATACAAATGCCTTTGGCTCCTCACCTCTGCAGACAGCTAACCACACCAAATTGCTGGTATAGATCTTTCTAAATGACCTCTTGTGCTCTGTTGGCAGGTTTCAAGAATCACAGTTGCAAGAAATGTCAAGTTTAAGACAGAGAGATAAGGAAAATACCACTGATATACACATATATACACATATATATACAGATTAATTGAAAGACGTTGCATTTATTTCAGTATGCTAGGCTTGAAACTGGTTCCAAAGTTCTTTCGCAAGGTTTTCCTTTGTCTTTCTAGCAGAGGATAGGGGTGGTACCCACTAAGCCCTTGACTGCAATCAGCTGCTGACTGCAGTGCAGAGCCCTCAGCCTCATCTCACCTAATTTTACGGGGTTCTGCTTTGTACTAATTGTTCAGGATCTCCACAGGTTGGCAGAGTGAACAGCTAAATGCATCATCCCCATATGGCCTCTCACTAGGACCAGGAGACTGTATGTTAAATTGATTCAGCAGCCAACCAGCCAGAAGAAAAAAATTGCTTTCTTATTTAAAGGAAAGAAATATTAAAAAGCAAACGAATACAATTGGAAAACCCCACAGAGTTAAAAGGAAAGGTAAGAAATTTAAAGGTAAAACATGCAGCAGTAAATAAATTAGGGGTCTGCTTTCACTGAAATAATCACTTCCTCTCTCATAATTTAATAGAATCATAATCTAATCAGTAAAAAGTTAAAGCAAAGGAAAATTCTGCAATAACGCCACAAATTTTGCATACTGTCTATGTGTTGTCCAGAGGAGTTGAAGGGGCCATGTATACTTAAACCTCTTAAAGACCTCTCCAAGTACTAAATGCAAGATCAAGTCGCATAGCATTGACAAAATCACACACACATCAAACGAAGCAGGTCTCTGTCAGGTGCTCCACAGGAAAGCGGTAGGGGAAAAGGAAAGAGACAATTATTTTAGAACAGTATCTAGTCCAAAGGTGAAAGTCCACCATTTCCCTGTGATATAGGAACTACAGGGTTCATTTTCTTTCTGCTTCAAACTTGGAGGGGAAAAAAGAAAGAAGATCTCTTATTTTCTTCTGTTGAAGCTGTTGCACTTGCATAATTAAATATTTATGTTACTAGAGGGAACCCATATCCTGGCAGCTAAGATCTTATTCAGAACATAGTAACCCAAGATTCAGGTCCTTGATACAGTTAATATTCAACCACTTTCACCAACTGTCAGTGCTTCAAGGGAGCTAAAAGGATGCTCAACAAACTTCACCTAGAAGAGATCGAGGTTCAAGCTTCAAATCTGGGGGTAATTTGAACATAAAACATGCAAACTTCAGTTCAGTGCCTCTGTATGGTCCTATTGTAAATTCTAAGGCATAAACTTGGATTAATGAGAAATTTCATTCTAATTCTCAAAAGATTGCATACCGAAACCGATGTCTTTAGTTTTTTTCCAGCTAGACATTTTCAAATGGAAAATTATTTTGTTGTAATATTTCCACCAAGTTGTGTTTCAGTTTTATTTTTTGTGCTAGCAGTCATTGAACCTTCTTTCTTTATTCCCTCTAAATTGACTAGGAAGGGTAGAGTCAGACTGGATGTCTTTTGTTCTCTAGCATATTCTTTGCTTACAGTCTGCTGAGTACTGACCATATATATGAAGTGATAGTCTTTGTGCCAAAGACTCTATTGTGGTCACTGCAATAAATGTCTCTGAAACGATCAGACAGCTTTCAGGCATGTCACCAGTTGAAAAAATGGACTTAAGAGTCTGAAAAGCCATCCATATGTCAGATCGAATGACAGTACTAGGTTACTCTTAAAGTTCATGGTAACATAAAGCAGTCTGAAGTCCCTACCTGGATTTCTTAGCAAAATGAACTATTTCTTACATTTTTCTAACACATTTAGAGGAACTTAAAATGCACTACACGTTTCCCTGTCAGTAGTGCCTGTCTGAGTCACTTGACAAAATATTTTCTCTGATCTTGTATTGCATTTTTAGTTCCATCAATAGCAAGATATTTTAAGGGAAATAATAATAATGCAGAAGGAAGGCAGTGAGAGACTGTCTTGACAGAAGCAGTTTGATGCATCTGGGAAAACAAAATTCATTTACAGTAAGCCTAGATTTAGTTATAATGACAAGTCCTTTAAAAGGGCTCTGAGATTTTATTCTTTTTCTCTTCTATGTTTTAATTCCCACTAAGTTTTCTTCATTCTTAAAAGTAAAGAAAAGGGCCAGGGGCAAGAAGAGCCGGTGAACAGAAGATAATTTATGTGTAATACCTCCAGAGTTAGCTATGATTGCTAGCAGAGACAACAGTGCCAAACTTTTCCACTAGAACTCAAATCAAATCAATTAATTTTACATACGATTTTAAACAGCTCTGAGATCCTCATGGCTGAGTTGGATCTGAACTCTCTGCAGCACCTCCCGGCGACTAGTCACAGCCTGGGAACGGGTGTTCCTGGAGCATTTCGCTAAAGTCCATGTTTTGAGTCAAAATGAGTAGGTCCACACAACTGCCTGAACTGAGCAGTTATGTATGTTGGGTATTTACCAATAGTTCCACCCATTTTATCCCCATATCACCCGTAGCTAGGCTGGAAGCACCCAGCCAGCTGCTTCGTAATGAACCTCCCATATTGCCTTTTGGTTTATTTGTAAAATCACAGTGTAACTTGAAACGCATAGTCCCTCCTCTGCCCAGCCACCCTGCAGCCTTGGTCCCGACTCCTTCTTCCATGAACATCCTGCGCGGTGCCTGCGCTCCTGCCTCGTGGCTGCTGCTGCTTTGCCCAGTCTGTGCCCTTCCCTGCCACCAGCCAGGCCTCCTCCCCAGAGCACGTCACCATCTGCGGGCCTGTCTTGTGCAGGTCACCATCAGATCAAGGTTCTTCCCCCAAAATCTCTTTTTTTTTCTGCTCCAGTTCCAAAGGAGGCAAACGGTCTGCTCTGATTTCCAGTATCCAGTTGCACTGGCTAAAAGCCACATAACAGCCGAAAAAAAAAAAAAGAAAGAAAAAGACTGCCTTCAATTTTAAGAGGCAATATCTAACACAAAAGGCATATAATATGTAAAATATGTTCAAGACCCAAAATTGTTGAAGAGGGAAAAAGAAACACCATCACTTTAAAGATCTCTGTTGTTTGCCTAAGATGTGTCCTTCACGGACTTGCCTGGGCACAAAGGATTCAACATAAATGAGTAACTGCTAAACGGCTTCTGATCTGCAGATCATATTGTCCTGCTGACAGATCATGCATGTGAAGCAGAAGAGCTGATAGAGGGTAGTGAAACCAGCAGTGAACCTGAGAAAATTGAGGAGGCGCAGCTGACATATAAATGGACAAAAGCAGCCTCTGACAAGGAAAGGCAAAACCAAAAGGAAGAAAACAGGTGGGAGAGCAGATAAATGCTGAAAGTGACGGTACTGCCCGCAAGCATAGCATGCTTGCTCCAAAATGTATGCATGAAGGTTGGAAGACTGGATATTTTTCTATCATCAGATTAACAAGAACGTGAAAATATCTGATATAAATTACCACAGGTACTAAAACGTCTGTTCTAGCTATGATAGGTTATATCCTCATTCAGAGGCACTTAAACCCTCATTACATGGAGCCCTGCAACATCTGTAGAGAGTCAGATTGAGTCGTTCTTCAGGAGACAAGCACTACATGTTTTCATTATGTTTCAATTACATAGCCTGTCCAGATCTTAAGGATTTACAGGCTGGGTTTTTTTTTTTTTGTCGTTGTTTGTTTTTTTAAATAATCATCTATTTCTTTAACATAGAACATGGATGTAACAATCATGTTAGTGCAGTGGCCCCATAATGACAAAAATCAGCAGCAAAATTTGAAGTCATCCCCTTCATTGGTCTGCCTATGGATAAAACAGGGTTGTTTTCTCCTTGATGCCTGACAAAGACACTCTGATTTCTGAGAGCTGTACTTTAAAACTGTTCCTTAAATATCATACATGAGTATATCTGAGTAGTTGCATCAAAGAGACACAGTAGTTTGTATCTGATTCTGAAATTGTAATTTTTACAGGGGAAAAAATGGTTTAGAAAGTTTGAAGCCTTCTTAATGAACCATGGAAAATGCTTAGAGAAGTGGAGAGTAATCTCCTGAAAAGACAGATGAACTCAAGATACCTATGGAGATTATAGAAGTGATAGAAATATGAGATTGAAGGGAAAAAAAAATCAGTGTTTGTGATTACAAAGCAGAATTGCAGAGAAGAAAGATGAAACACTAGAAGCAGATAAGTTTATCTAGTCAATGTACGGAGAAAGAAAGCAATGAAGATAACATATCTAGTGACAAAGACCACAGAATGGTAGTTGAAGAGGAAGGTTGAGAGTTATTTTTTCAGACATTGAATGACAACAGCGTATTCCTCTGATGCTGGCAAGGTGATGGCAGAAAAGTAGCTGCTGAGGCACAAGAAGAATCGAGACACCTAGTTAGTTTTGCAAGGAAAGCAGTGGATTGGTACTTGCATAACCTGGATTTTCACTTCCCGGTTATGTCCAAAGTTCTGTTTTTCTTGGCCAAGACAGCTACTCCTCCCTTCACTTTCCTACTGCAAGCTGGGGATGACAGGACTTCTTTTGTGTCGACTTGCTCTCGACCTTATGGCCTGAGTTAAGGCAGGTACTGCGTGTCCATCCATGTGTGCTTAGACAGCAACCAGATCCCAGTTGGGGCCACTATGTAGTAGTATCGCATACCCCAGTTAAGTAAGACAGAGAGGATAAAAAAAGTTGAAGAAGCTGTCAAAAGGCTTGATATCAGACACTAAACATGATTATTTAAAAATACATATTTGGGTTCTTTTATTTGCCTTCTGATCCTATCAAGCACACTCAAAGCATATTTCAGCTTATTTTTCACTTATTCCCTTGAACGTTCTTTTACTTCAAAAGAAAGTGGTTGTTCTCATCCAAGAGCTGGGGCTTTCTGAAAAACTCCAGCTCTCATCAGACTTATGATAAAAACATAAAAGCCAGTAATATTGAGAGTTCCTTTTGTTTTATAACCTTTCTTTTGTGAATATTTATCTTTCATTTGAATAATTAGCATCAATAAAAAAATGAAAACATGTTTGTGGGGACTGCAAGAAACTCTGAAATTAATATGAGTGACATCCCTCAAAAATAAGGGCTGAGAGTTATCTTTCTGCAAGAATATTCTAAGGCTGGAATAAAAGACCAGGAAAAAAAGAGGACTGCAATTCTGAAGATGCAAAGAAAAAACGGTGAAAAGATTCTGTGCGGTTTATCTACTAGCATTTATATAGTCCTACCTATATTTTACTATTTGCCTGTTATATAAATCGTAGATGTTCTAACACCATAACAATGCTTTTAATCAGTGGATTTAATTTATAATATTTTTATTTATTTTTCATTATTCGCTATTTGCTGGTTTAAACAAGAAGCTGTTTTCAGCAATAGGTTGTCACAGAAGCCTAAGAGGGCATGTAAGATTGTGATATATTGCACAAATGATACCGTAAACCACAGAAAATATATGAACAAAGAGGAAAGATAAATGTACTCTCTAGAGCAGTACAGTTATATAGAGTGTTAGTGAGGAACAACTAATTTAGAAGAAAATGGACTACGATTTGGGGAAAATGTCTAAGTTTGATTTATAATTTGCAGGTTAAATATATGAACACTATGTATGTCTTTACTGAATCAGAGTTGTATGCTAAAACTAGTCCTTCTGGTCTTTCACCTCTAGTTTCAGGGGCTGTGATCTGGGGCATATATTAAACAT
>NW_010576765.1:58137-88932 GCF_000705375.1 Tinamus guttatus
CCTACACGGTGATCCTCAAAACAGAAGTGCTCTCAAATGGAAGGCCTAACACAAGGCAAAAAGAGCCTTGGTGGTGCTAATCATTTCCACATCCGATATGTTTTTAACAGTTAAGTGTAGAACTGGGTACGAAATATAGGTTATAAAAAGGCCAGAAGCCAGTGGATCCAGATCACATTTACTTCCACCAAGTTTGAAAGTGGGGAGGCACTCAGATTAAAATACTTGACCAAGCATCTGTGCTGTGTTTAACAAAGCATCTGCACTATGTTAACAGGTGTCTTGGGTGTTAAGAGAAAGGTAAGAAGATATGTTTTTGATCCTTAATTGTACATATGCAAACACTCGTACACGTAGCTAGATATTTTTGTAATTTGGCTTTTCAAAAATATATTTTTTGTTTATTTTGGTGTGTTCCACATTTTTTCAGTATTTTTTTCCTCCCTTTCACTGCCCTTTGCTGTGTACCCCTTCATCCCTCTGTCTTTCTCTCCTTTTCTTATGTTCATTAGCAGTGTCTTGCTTGTTCTTTTGAGGTTAAGTTACAGTTTTTTCCCATTTAATCTGTTGTAGGCCTAGTATGCAGGTGTGCAGAGCTCAGGTTTTCACTGCATGTATTTCTGAATAGCCTTTAAACAAACTCTGAATAGGGTGACGTGGAAAGAAATACTGGGAAAAAGCCAACTTTCCAGATGCCATGGGAGGAGTCATTGTTTCCACTGATAATCTCACGGATGTATACAAAAGAGCAAGCCTCAGGAAGGAGAATTCACATACATTTTACTGTTACTCAGCTTAGCTCAGCTAGTTGTGCGTGTTATGTATGTATGTGTATACATACATTAATCTTAACACTTTACAGAACTTGATGGAATACAGTAGTTTGTTGTTTGCAGCTTTCTGAATATATAGAGCTTGCAGAAGTTCTGAGATTTCAGGCACCTAAAACTTGTTTTGGCTTCTTAACTTTCTTTATGCTCTTGCTGGCTTCTCCTTTTCTGTGCAGTGACCAAATCACAGGCTGGGCCCAAGCAAAGTGTGTGTGACAAGGACAGGTTGACCACTTTAATAACTCCTCATGATCTAAACTTTGAGGCTAAGCTGAGTATGTAGAGCTAATCTTTGAGAAATATGTGTCCAACCTGTGCTCTGTTTTTCTGTTGAGTTGCCACAAGATTTTTGGTTAGAGTCTGGATTTTGTTCTCATCTTCGGGTCACTGCGCAGCCTCAGTTACAGGCAAAGGCAGGACATTTAAAAGCTTGTGTTAAACTATGGGATGGCGACCAAGACAATAACTTTGCTTCTTTGACACAAATGAAATGGAGCCATAGCAAGAATTTCTTGCTGACTAGACTAAGTTTGGGGCCTCCAGAAACAAGTGATCCTCATAAATTTCAAAATGCTGTCTCAAGAGCAGGGCCCATTCCTTTGAATGTCTCTTATTTAAATCAAGAAAAAATGAAATACCTTTTTCAACCCAGAAGAGGGTGGAAAAGAAAAGTAGGACAGTTATGAGCTGCTTTGCTGAGTGCACTGCTCGGAAGTTGTCTTGCTCTTCTCGTACTACAAAGAATAGAATTCTTGGAAACAATTTTGGCCACCAATATCTTGGTAGTATTCTACTTGTTTGCTTTTAAATATTTTTAAATACCCAGAGTTACTTCTTGACCTGACTGCTTTGTCTGTGGATAAGCTAAACTATTGACTTGCACAAACTTGGGAGTCATTTCCTTGCTGGCCCAGTTTTCCTGCCTCTATAATGGAGATGAAATATAAATAAAATAAAATAAAATAATAATATGAATATGAATAAACAAACCTGTCTATGAACTCTGAGTTTGGTTGAGGCAATTAACCCATGTCTCTCTTCTGAGAGATGAGGAAGCTTTCAGCTCTTTATATTCTGCTGTACAGAAGGGTGTATTTTAGTTTTTGCCCAAATTCGGTGTAGTCTGTCTTGCAGTCATCTGATTTGTGGCTGATGACAGAATCGGTGATTGGGAAGGAACAAGTGGTACCGTGATCGTGGTGGGGTGGGATGATTTCAAGAGCACAAGGCCATCATGCGTGGTGGGGAAGGAACCTAACCGTGTCTTGAGCACGAGCACCTCAGTCGTTGCCGCAGAGAGCTGCCCTCCTATGAGCGGAGTCTCCTTCCCACTGATGTGGTGAGTGTCCTTCCACTAACTTCATGGCGGGTGGGCACTGCGCCCGAGGTAGTGCTTGGAGCGTGTGTTCTTCAGGCCGTTTTCTCCCTGGAAGGAAGCAGGAAAGGTTTCCTAGGAAACCCGTAGACGAGCGAGGCTGCGCTGCGTCTTACTGCTGGCTTCTCCCTCGCGTCTGCCAACTTTCAGAACTAAACCCAATGTCAAATGCTTCTCTTCCCTTGTCACCTCCCACACATTACAGCATCCACCATGGGCTATTTACAGCTACTCACAGGTGACTGTACTTCCTAAAAATTAGTTTGAAGAAATGCAGTGTCCATTCAGCCCGTTGTTCTGAGAGGCTCTTTCTTGATTCCTATCTGTATGGGACAGCACAGGGACGTGATACACATGCCGCGTTAAGTTCTCTTCCCTCATAATTGACAACTTAAAACTTGAAGAAAGAGTTTGGGGCAATCATTTATCTATTATGTAACTAGTGAGCAGCAGTTCTCTAGTTGAAATATATCTAAATATTCCAGACATGAAGTCTGCATACATGTGGGAAACCTAACCTGCTTATAACTGGCAGAACATGCTTTTTCCATAGTTTTCATGATTTTTTTTCTTTTATATGGACTAGAGAGAAAAGGAAGGAGAATCAGTGAGATATTAATCTTTATAACATCTCTTTCATTTTCTATCACATTACCTTTTCAAATAAGGCATGTACTTAAACAAACCTGTGTGAAGATACCGAATGCGCTTTGGAACCACTGATTCTGGTGCTTTTCCAAAGGTGGGCAAAGGCCGATGGCCGAAGGCTGGAGCAGAACCCCCGGCGATGGGCTTAGTGGTGAAACGGCCTTGTGGAAATGGTGAAAATGCTGACACCATGACTCGGTTCTCAGCGGGAATGAGAGTGCCCGTAGCGCGCTGCGTGCTGGGCTTTCACGGAGCAAAACACGTGTTTGCTGCCCATGCTGCTCCAGGTTGGAATGAGACACCCATAGGGATGCTGAAGAAAAGGTGTAAGGAAAATAATGTGTAATCTGATGCGTGGAATACAAAATGGTTAATGGTATCACCAGAATTATTTTGAATAATCAAATCAGATGACTCAATGCTAATTCTTAAATAATCATGAAGGCATAGTGTGATAATAACAGCAATGATATAACATACCAGTAAAAGCACTGATAATAATGCAAGACATGGTGCTTTGGGAAGCTGTTTGAATTTCAGTCCATCCGTGAGTGACACCAGCCTGTGCTGTGCGACAGCAGCGAGGGGAGGCTAGTGAAGGAAAGGTAGGAAAGCAGGAAAAGCAGAAGCACTGCTTATTAGGGACCAAAGTCAGAGAAACTGCATTGGCTGAGGTTTTGTTACAGATGAGGGCGAGGAGATGGGATGGAGGACAGATGGCTGGTTAGTTGAGTATTTCTCTGGGTTTGAGTACTTGACTTTCCCAGATATGCTGACCAGTTTAATGTGAAGCCAAAGGAAGCCACGTTACTAAAACATGATCAACAAGTGCACTGCGAGTGACCGCGCACTGCATTTTGGCACACTTCCCTAGGTTTGTTGTTTTCACAACAAAATTACCTACAGGAGCGTGGTGAAGAGCCACTTGCTAAGAGTTAAGTAGGAATTGTAGCTCTTGTCCAAAAGATGGTGATTACACATGAATGTTTACCTGAGATCTTGGCGCATGTCAGGTTTTCAGACCGTGTACCAATGAGTTCACATCAGCATTTGGGAGATCACTCAGTTTAGGGCACTGAGAATGCACAGAATATGACCCACAGTAATTCCAAAGCAGAATTTGGAGGTAATATCAGTACTTCTACTCTCAGGAAATTACATGTTTTCCTTTTTGACCCTAATTCACATAAAATAGCCAAGTATAAGCCAGTAATCTATACAAATCTAAAGTAAATCATTTTGTGATATCAATTCAGTGTGTTTGTTAGTTTAAAAAAAAAAGAAAAACAACCTAAAACCTTGCCAGTGTCCCAGCTTCATCAGATTATTAGACCATGTCTATGTCGTCGCTAATGAGATCTATCCAGATTTGTCACTAAAAATAGCAATGGACAAATAGTAAGTGTTTGATATAGAGGGTGACCTTGGAGCAATTCTACTCTCCTGTAATGTCAGTCTCTTTTTACTCAATTTCTCTAAAGTAGTTATCTGGCTGTAAAGCAGTTCAGGCAGTGATCTAGGATGTCATATATATTCCTTTAATTATTATGATCTTCCTTGTAGCAATTATAATTTCCTTTATTGCAGATAACAGTGAGATGGTAGATAAAAGTCACTAGACAGCTAGGAAAAGTTGCAGATTGAAAGTACAGTAGCCGGTTCATATTTATCTTTGTTTTTTAAATACAAAGATTCTTTTTCAACATCAAATAAAAAGAAAGAAATGATAGTAAGAGTGTTTCACTCTAACTAGAACACTTGACAGAAATAACTTTGTTGTCACATTGATTATTCAGTAATGCTAGCCATAGCATTTTTCCTTCAAATACAGAGGAAGAAATCTCTGCAGGAATACCAGAAGTGCCAACCAAATGCTTTTTCTGAGACTATATTTGAAAATTTTGAAAATTTCCCATATTGCCATAAATCTGTCATGCTCTCATGGCCCTGTTGAGAGCCTACCAACTTTGCTGGGCCAGTTTGCTCACATATAGGAAACTTTATTACTCATTTATTTCCCTAAATAGGATCCTTTTCAGGTATCTGAAATGGCCATTATTAATTAATTAACTAATTATGGCCACTATTAATACCTGCTTTTTATCATTCCAAAGCATATACATTGAATAATCTCTTTGAGGTCCGTCTTGGTGTAATTTGTTTTTCTTTCAGACTGAGTAATTGGAATTGGAAGTATAGTTTTGTTGAATAATCAGATTCCACAGGAATGCTCTGGATTTATTGTCTCTTGTACCATAAACACATGGAAGCAAATTGCTGTGCATTATTACTATTTTTATCCTATTTGGGGCAGGAAGTCAATACATACAAAAACCAAAAATAGTTTCCAAAAGCCTGCTAGGTGTTCCTTTTTCTAGTGGAATCCAGGCAGTACTGATGAGAGATGCACAGCCACTTTCTTCCATATGGTGCTTTATCAGTATATAATTCATCAAGTTAAAACATAGCTTACATAAGGAGGAGACCGTTATTCCTTTTCATTTAGACTCCAAACACAGTTGTCCCCACAATCTGTTTCAGGCTCGGTGCCCGCCATCCCCGTGGAAAGCACGCCATTCCCCTAGGTTTTGTTTCGCACCAGATCTGCGTTTCCCTCCCGTTAAATGTGATTTCTGGAGTTAGCTGTCCCGGGCAGCAGGTAGCTCTCGATTCAGAGGCTTGTGCGTATGCGGGGCTGAGGTGTTTGCCTCGCTCCCCTGCCGTCCTGCCGTGTGCACTGGGTACGTGGCCACGTAAGCCTTGGCTGCATGGCGGGTTTCAGCCTGCCTGTTCACTGAAAGAATAAGATAGGTTTGTTGGCTCAGGGGTGGGTTTTTTCTTTCTTTTGTTCTTTTTTTAATTTACTTACTCAGTTTTATTTGTAATTACTGTGTCAGACTGCTAGTATTTAGAAACAGTTTAGTCAAGACATATTGTAGAATTGGCGAAGACACGAGATGGAACTGGCAAAAAGAAAGGAGATTGTCAGGACAAATATTTCACCGTAAGTGAAAAAATCTTTGCTTGTTTGTTTTCTTCAGGTTGGAAATTGCTTACCGTGTCACTATAATCGCTTGCTGACAGTATTAAAGTTCACTTTCCGGGGCCCTTCAGTGTTTTATCAGGGGACCTGACATCTGTGTAAGGTTGCGGTAAGGACACAAGCACATAGACACAGTTGCCTTTGTAAAGCTGATGCCAGGGCATCATAATCCAGAAAATTTATGGCAGGATTTCAACTTCAGTATTGCCAGAAATAAAATTAATCCAAGGTGGAAGTGTCCTTTCGGAGAGTTCAGATTCTTCTTGGAATTGCTTTTCTCATTCCCTTCCTGCCTTTTTGCAAGCAAGCATTTACAATTTTTGGAAAATGTTGGCCACACTAATATGCCAGACTCCTTTTCCACTTTCTCATTTACTTGAAATTGAGGTTAACAAAGTCAATTCCAAGCAAGTAGTATTCATGAGTAATGATTTTTGTCCCGAAGAACAGTACTGACTTGAACAGTATGGAAGTGCTGATGCTCTTGCTTTGTACAAGAGCCCATAATGACAAAGTATTCTTGTCAGAGTAAATAATGAAACTATAAATTGTTTTCATGAGTGTGGTGATATTTGGTCTCTTGCAGAGCAAATGCAGAAAGTATTAGTGCTGCATCTCATGTGAGTAACATCAGAAATAGAAATATATACTTTAGCATGAGGAGTGTCAAGTGATGGGTGAGAAGAATCTGCTCATTGAACATTCAGCTGAATGGGAGAAGTTGCTTGAAACTTTTGAGAGGTAAAATTCAGACGTTTCGGGAAAGTGAGATGTGCGCATTGCTCTCTTCCCCTCCCCAGGGAACGGCAATGAGGCGGATCAGACTAGTGCAGGGCAGTGAAGATTTGCAGATTCGGCTTCCTTTTGCGCAGCGGCTCCGAGCTAAGCGGCGGTGAGCGGAGCGTGGAAGCGCAGGGCTCCCGTGTGGCTCCTCTCCCTGCAGCCACACGCGGGCTGTGTTCCCCTGCTAGTTCCCGTTCTTTGGATTTACCGAGCAAGTAACATTCTAGTGTGCCAGAGTCTGCGGTTCTTTCATTCTGTGCCTGTAGCATGTGTCCCTGTAAGGGTTTCGGATGGTGGGTAGGTTTTGGTTGCCATTCGTACGGCTCTTTCCTTTGTAACATGGCTCTTGTTCCCTGCCTCGGAGGGTGCAGGTGGATGCAGAGGAGGCTGCTGGCAGTGGGGAAGGAGGGCGCAGTGGGAACGTGGACTCTTCGCTTGCTGACCGAGAGCTGTGCACTGGGGAAGGCAGCAGGAAGGGGAGTTTGCAAAAGCTTTTTGCTTCCCCAGATTTCAGGTTAAATTATGGAATTTCCCTTAGTGTTGTAGGTGAGTAAGCAGAGAAGAAAACTTAAATTGCTGACTTTCGTAACGTGCTACTCAGGAGAGCGCGTGGCCTTACAAACTGCTTTTCAGATTCAGCTGTCTTTGACTCTGTGCAAACAGGTTCTGACTGGGGCAGAAATGGCTTGTTGCAGTTACGTTTTTTTTTTTTTTTTTTCTCTCCTCTGCACTATGTGGTGTGTAAACGGAAGCTGGAAAGTAAAAAGGAGGCCTTGCTAATCCTTTCCAAAGAGCTGGACACTTGTCAGCAGGAGAGAGACCAGTACAAGCTCATGGCCAACCAGCTGCGGGAACGGCACCAGGCTCTGAAAAAGAAATACCGGGAGCTGATTGTAGGTTGTTCTTTATGAGTACTGAGTAACCTGGGGACAAGAATCACCTGAATTTTGATAGAAAACCATAGTGAGAGCTGTGAAAATATTTAAATATTGTTTACAGTAGTCATGCAGTTGTACAATCCTGGTGATACTATTCCTCATTTGTTAAGCATTGATGAGATAGTGCCTGTTATCTAAGGCACAACAAAGTAGTTCCTGCACTGAGGAAATTAGTTTCAGTTATAATTCCATTAAAAAAAACTGACTGCAGTATTATTATTCCACAGCGGCTTAATGTACCGTTATGAAAAACAATGGAACATAAATTTGTAATGGCCTGCTATTCTAGAAATGTAAACAAATCTTGAGCCTTAGAATTTTTTCTGTGGTAAAATTAGTCTAACATGAATCAAGAGGCAGTATTTTAGAAACAATTTTGAAAATATTGCCGTTATGTGTTCTAAAATTTGATCCACAAATTGCTGGCTTCAGGAATAAGTTGCTAATAAAATATATCTCTTTGTTTATAGGATGGGGACCCATCTCTTCCCCCTGAAAAGAGAAAACAGGTAGGATTTTCAGTTGACATCATTATTTATTTATGTACAGCAAGAGTATACAAATATTTTAACATTTTGCAAAATAGGAAAATACTGACCAAGAAGTATGGTAAAAAGCAAACATTTCTCTCTATTGAAAGATCAGTCTTAAAACTGTGACTTCTGGCTCTTTCTTTTAAAGAGGTTACATCCTGGCATAGCAGAAGTACCATTAATCAGAATATATGACTATTGTTTTTCTGTTCACTTATGACCGAAATTGGTCAGTGTGTGGAGACTTCAGTTTATTCTCCTTGTTGTTTATCCTTCTTCTATTGCATCCTAAAATGGGTGCATGACAGGACTTCTTGCACTTGAAAAGCAGTTTGGGAATGCATTGTCTGCATCCCATAATTGTTAATTTATTGTTGTGAGTACTGTTTTCCATTAGATATTCTCCCAGGTCATTTGGACTCTATGGGTTATAAACGGTAAGAACAACAGTAATTGCATTTTATGGGTCCCCTGGAAATCTTTTTGCCTGCTCACTTTTTTTTTCTTTTGCTGGAGATCCACACAGCGTGTCCCTGTTGCAGAGAGTTGGCTGTCACATTCTGTTATTATCTTGATTTCTGGTGAAAAACTGCACCAAAAAGAAGAGGAAAGAGGAGAATCCAGAAAAACAAATATTGTTACTGTAATTATTAGTCTTGAAAGTCTTAGACTTAGGCTGTTTAAAACAAGGCACCACATTCTCTTAATAGGTTAGAAGTTTTACCATCCTTCTCTGGGAATTGGCATGTACTTCTTGCTGTTTTAATAAAAATTTAGGACTTCGCTTTTTTGGGAGGAGGGTTTTTTTTTTAATAAAGCTTTCAGAGACAATATTATTATTCCTTCAGGCCCTTAAACAAATAGCTACCAAGAAGTCAGTCGCTGAGTGTAGAATCATTTGACTTGATTATTATTTAGCATCATTTATTTAAAACTCTATTATTTCAACAGAGTTGAACAACAGAGTTGAACAACAGAGTTGTTACAAAAATTTATGACCAGTTATAAGTTTGTGTATTGTCACTGCTAAAACAGGACCTGAAACAGTATATTGTGTGTTACTGAGAAGTTTGTGACCCCCACAGTAATTTTATGCAAGTAGAGACCCTTGCATAAAGGAGTCATAGCTTCATATCTTATAATGAACTTTGTGTGGTACAAACATACATGCTGTTTTCATGGTCATAAATGAGATGAACATGATAGGCTGAATAGGTTGCTGCCCGTAGCATTTCTTTAACTGGAACTGAAGAATCATGGTTGAAATTGCAGTGTATTTCTTTTAATGGGATGAGTGGTTTGGAACTGCTACTTTCTTCTTCATCCCTTCATTTTTCATCCTCCTTATCAGTTAGCACTTTGTGACTTCTTAACATGCTTTGTCTTTCACACCAGGCCTCCTCTCTCTTTCACAAAACAGAATTTTCATATTTGGTAGGAGAAATGGCAATGTTTGATCAGCAAGGAGTTACCCAGAATGTGTTTGTAAGATCAATTGTTCTTAAGGGTTTTTTAATGTGCACTGCTCTGCAGCTTTTTCCTTGTCCACATAATCTCCATGTAATCTAAAGACTGCTGCATATGTATAGTCTGCAGCCAAGTCTGCAGCCAACCAATAAAAAAGAGAAATGAAATGAAAGACTGTGCTGCTGTGCTCCCTTCCCATGCAGTAGACATTTTGCAGTTAGTATTATTGGTATCACAGACTATTCTTGATATAACCCTCTTTATGGCAGGCATTGACAACTAGTACCGCATTTGGTTGGTGCCAGGTATGGAGAAGTTTTTGGGTAAGTAACAGGAGGGATTAAATGTTTAGAGAGCATAGGATAGTGCAGAGTCAATGTTGATGTCAAAATTCACCCTATTCTGAAGAGATAGAAAACAAATGACACTCTCTATTGCAAAAGACATATTAAAATGTAGCTCTGCATGCAGAGCTCCTGTTGCGCTTCCTGTATAATGAAAGTTCTCCCATTTTGCAGTGGTAAACATTATTATGTATTTGGTATGGTAAAGATTTTTTTTTTTAACATTGGCAACATTGGTACATTGGAAGTCCCCTGGACAGTGTTACCCTGTTGAAAGTTTTTTGTTTTTTTTTTCTTTTTGAAAAGGAGTGTAGAGAGAGAGCTTCTAATTTCGTTTATACCAGCTATTATTTTCTTCTCATTGTTCATGTTTTCAGTATAACTAGTTTAGGAGGAGCTTTGCTGTTGAACTAACAGATCAGTGAATCTTTTGACCTTCTGTATGAAATGGAAGTTCTTCTAATACAAATGAGATCCTTTGAATAAATGAAGGTGAAGTAAAACGCATGGTTAGGAAAATGACTGTGCTGGGCCACAGTCCTAAGTACGCTTTGCTTAATTTGATTTCAGTGAGACCACTCAGTTGGAGATAATGGATTTACAGTGGGGCTCTGTCTCAAGAGTAAAGCCACAATGCATGTGCTCACTGGATGAGGTCCTATATTTGTATTTTAAATTTGTCAGAAATCAAAATTAAATGGGGCTAACCATAATGGCATGCAGCCCTAGTGCAAGGCACTGCTTGATAGCTACTCCGTTTGCCAACAAGAGATTTCATCACATGATCTGTGGTGATCTTTTTGTGCATCTTTCCTGGTAACTGTGGTCCTTACCTATGTTTTAGGTCTGCATAGGTGTCCTGAGGTGGTAGACAGAGGGCTGGATTCACACTGCTTCAGCTCTGAAGCTGCTGTCTCAGCAAGCAAGCTACCCACTGACCAAGGCTTCGGCCAGCTTGACTTCTGCTCATGTATAGCTTAGCCCTAGGCATGGTATCTGGGGACAAATGGAACATCAGAAAGACCAGTTTCTGAACAAAAGTACGTTGTGACAAATTGCAAGGGGATCCATTTTGATCCCTTTTGTGCTGCCAGCTCCTAGATTAATGCACTCAGTTGTCACCATTCACTTTCAAAACAGACTGTGTTCAGGGATTGCCTGTTGCCTGTTCCTGGTATTATCAGGAAAACTAAGTAGTGTGTTTCTTGCTAATTAATGAATTCAGGCAGCCTTACTAATCTTGGGCTGAGGCACAAAAGCTCCTGCGTTCACAATCCTCTGAGATAACATCTTTGGATACAGGACGCTACTCCGTTTATTGCACGAGGGTGCTGTCGGATGCAGGACTCTACAGGGTAAGCTGTTACTCCGTTTATTGCACGAGGGTGCTGTGGAGATTAATGTGATTCCATCCTCTGTTCAGGAGTTTTGAAGCTGAAAAACACTAAGCATGTGCTTAGTCCCTGAGAGGTCCGGATTGCTGCGTGTTTCCTGGTGCGCCTGCCCTGCAGGCTGGAGCATTCACAGGCTTGGGGGTTTGGTGTGCCACAGGAATGAGCACCTGACAGTGCACGAAGGCTGGGACTCCTTAGCAGCGCTGCAAATCCTGCTTTTTTGAAATGGGGAAAAATGTTGATTCTAATAAATGTGATAGTCTCTCTTTTAAAATTTCAAGGCGCTCTTCAGACCTAACCTATGTGATATCCTCTCCTCCCCTGCTTGCTCCATCTTATCCTGATGGAGCAGAGCGCCTTGTTTGCACCATACACCTGAACACTCTGGATAAGTACGCCCCAGGGAGTTAGTCACAACACTCAAAATGCATAAGCGGTTTTGATTCTTTTTCTCCTTTTCTACATTATGTCAAAGTTTCAGTTGTCCTTAAGATCTCAAAGCAGCTAAAATCTTTCTTATAAAATAAGCAAATGAAATTATCTTCTAGCACAGTCTAGAAGTCTCTGTAAAGAAAAAAAAAATTTTTTTGACTGTGTTCATCTACTGCTGATGGAAACTTGATGTGCTCTACTCTATATGGAGTACATGGGCTGCAGTATTCTATTGAACCTTCACATTGAAGTACCTTCCTGCCAGGTAACTTTTCATGGTTTCCAGTAGTTCATACTCAGACCCTCTCTTGCTGCTAGGAGCATGTGTTGATGAGCTGCTTTACCTTTTTGGTTTGTTGGCCTTCACTGAACACCACAGCTGTGGTAGGTGAAGTGGCCGTTTGGTTCTGTGTAATGTTGTGCTAAGCTAACACACAGAAGACTGATTGAAAAAAGGAGGGGAAAAAAGTTTTACTTCTACACATATTTTAAAAACAGTCTTATAATTAAAATCATTTTAGAAATATTTCTAATTTTTAACTTTGAGTATTTTATAGTGGCTTTTTAGTTCTACTGGTCAACTGTATAAAAATTCTGCTTTTTGGACATCGTTTCGAAAGTTATTGAAAGGTGTGAAGGCAAGCCTGTCTGCCTGCTTTTGTGAAGCTTTTTGAAGTCTTGACTAGTGTCCCTCTGTACTGGGGTCCATGCCTGTCTTTCAGAGCTGCAAATATTTAGAGAAAGAAGACTGTTATTTTTTGCTGTTGTTTTGTTTTGTTTTTAATGTCAAGTTCCTGCTTAGTGAGGCTTTGATTTTCGTCCTTGTTTCTCTGTGAGGAAGTATGACACATTTTAGGTGTGTTTTGTTTAGTATGCCCAAGGCTTGTAACTTTGGAAGTATTGTGTACGTGGCCTTTCAACTTAGAAAGAAAGATACCAGGATTTTTACTTGTTATAATAAGGAAACTGTAGTGCTAGGGGAGGTCATCAGTTCCAGTGCTTTGGAGTGAACAGTGGTCATTGGTAAACAAAGCAGGTTTTTCCTGTATTAATTCAACCATTGCAATCATATGAAAGCATTGGAGGGGAAACTGCAATTAAATTTGCTATCAGTCACACCCATCAAGTATGCTTAGCATTTCATCAAACTTTTTTTTCTGTCCTATAATTCAGTCTTCTTCTTTGTTTGAAGCTGTGGCTGAAAGAAACAGACTGTAAACTGCAATGTGGAAAAGCCTGTTTGTATTAACAAAATAATTTCTAACTTTAGAGATATGTTGGAAGTTTGGATGCTTCCCTTCCCCTCAACAAAAAATACTTTTTTTCAGACAGTATCTGAAGGTAGAAAGACTTTGTTGTTTTTTCTTTCTTTCTTTTTAAGTGTCAGGTGAGATTTATGTGTAAGAGAATTGAGAGGTATATTAAACACTGTTACTATCTATCATTTTTACAGTAGTGTGAAGGAAAATAGCACTGTGTGTATGTGTGGCTAGATTTGCAAAATTGTTAAAGGAGCCAAATTTAAGTGCAGTGCATAATTCCAGGGATGACTATTTGGAGATTCAACTTCTTTCTTCTTGGATCATCTGTTGAAATTCAGTCCATTGATAGTGAAGAAAGTTCAGTTGCTGCTTGACCATTATTAGCTGCCTTACTTAGATTGATAAATATTGATAGGCGTTTTCTTCACTGGTTGCAGTATGCATCTATAGCTAAAAGTAAAGCTCTTTTCCACCTGCTATCCCCAAAAAAGATAAGAGAGATAAGTGAGAGCACCTAAGTAGAGATGCACACACACCTAAGTAGAGGTGCTCTCACTTTCTTTCTTTTTTTTTTCTCTCTCTTTTTTCTCCCTTCTTCACAGCATGTAGAGGGATCTTAGCCAATGGTTGCATTTGCTTTTTGGTCAGAGGAAAAAGGAATGTGGGGAAGTTATGTACTCTGCTGTTTTGGGGGGCCTCAAGTCTTTCACACAAGCTTCCTGGGGCTAACATCTATAAAACAATTTGCTTCTCATGTTGTAGAAGCTGAGGAATAAAGGGAAATGAAGTTGAGAGAGAGGGCTCCAGGAAGATTTTCTGATATGGGGCAATTAATTAGATGCTTGAATGAAGCACTATCTATCATTTAGTATGAAAATAGCTGCATTGAGAGGAGAAATGACTAGTTTGTACTGCTTTTCCCTCCCCTCCCCAGAGCTGAGAAATCCCTCTACTCCAGGACCATGGAGTTAAAGTTCTGAATAGCGCAGGGAAGACCGAGAGGGAAGTCAAGTCACTGGCATTCGACCGAGTCACTTTTAAGGTTTCACTTAGAGTCAAAAGAAACTGTCAAACCAAGAGAATACAGAAAAGCTGCGTTTGACAAATTTTCAGAGTTGTTCTGTGTTACACAAGTAAATGAAATGAGCTTTGTTATCCACTAAATTAACTCGCCTTGAATTTCCAAATTCCAGATGAATTCTGTGTTTCTTCTATAAATATTGAAAAGCAGGTAGAAAAATGAATCACCTTTCCCTTTGCATAGATTTCTCCCTTTTCTCTAGAAATGCGTGCTTACAGGTTCAGGCAGCCAGTCCTCCATTGTTAGTTTTATCATCTTTTGACCATATGGTGGTACGTTTTCTATATATGCCAAAGAAATGATGCCAAGCCCAGGTGTCATTTAAAGTATCTTCTTGGCTCTCTTTAAGCCCTATAGAGCACTTGAAAATCAAAAATTTCTCCTATCCGCACTTAACTGAGAGCTTTAATGAGGTCTTGCCAAAACCTCTAAAACAGGGAGCAATCTGAATTATATGTTGTATGGAAGCTCCGTGCCAGGGAAATGAGTAATTGCTGGAGACTACTTGTGTGACACAGCTTACCATGAGCACGGCAGCAGCTTTGCGTTAAGGAGCAAGGCTATACTTAGCTCCCTCTAATGCTCTTAGCGTGCTTAAAGGAGGCTGCTTTATTTTGATGTCTGAAATTCGTCATTTCGAGCCTCTCCCAAAATCTCCATCTCCAGGATAAAGGTTTTTGTCCCGTTAAGTCATTTATATGACTGACAAATAAAATTCAGCAGAGAATTGCAATCCCGGAGAAATGGTTTTAAAGGAAATAAATCTGAGAAGGAAGATTTAGTACAGGTAGGGTAATGCCTCTCCTGCAGTCAGTGGGAGCTGGATTTTGACTTCAGACTGCTTGAATGCTGCTGTTGGAGCTATAAACACTGATCAGTGAGATTGAGTTCTTCCCAGGTGTAGAAATTACATGTGCTATTGCAGTGTTAGGGCTTGTTCAAATTTGTCTAAAAAGGGACTTAGCAAACAGAAGTGTTTCGGAGAGGATGGTGCAAAGAGAGTTCCTTTTCACTAACTCAGTCTGGTGGTTAGATGGCCGTTATTGAAAGGCAGTCAGTTCTCTTTAAAAAAAATTGCATTTGCAAATTAGCCATAGATGCTTCAGTTTAAATAAACAGCCATTAAGAAGTACCTCTCAGAACTCTTGATTGAATGTTCCCTAAAGCTGCTCAGTCCATTCAGTATATGGATGACTATTACTAATTTGTTTAGGTAATAGAAAAAATTATTCTACCAAAGCATGCTTGAAAAACCTTTTGCATTCTGTGAATGGTTGCTCTCGTGGAAATTAGAGGCAGATTAATTTTTCTTATACAATTGGATGTTTAAGTTGCATGATATTATTCTCTTTCCCCAGATTATTTATTTGCAGTCTCTGTGTTTACCACTAATTAAAAAAAACCCTTTAATTTCTTCCAAACTTATGGGAAACTTGCATACAGTGCTTTGATATCAGGGCCCTAGAAGTACAATAACTGTAGCAGCAAACCAGGCTTCTTGTTCATCTAGAAGAGTATGTCAGCTTATTCAGTTATTTTTCCTGTTTAAACGTGTGAAGCTCTCAGTGTTCTAGGCCAATTGCTGTTACAAAGTTGACTAGTAGAAGTCCGGAGCAGCCTTCTGTGTATAGTAATGTACACAAGTTCCAAGTGATTATAGTTTAATAGTCTAATTCTTCACATTCTATATTCATGCTGGTGGTTTTCCTGGAATGGAAAACATGAAGTGTGGAAATAGCATTTGGTAAACAAGTGAGAGAGAGTTCACAGGAATGGGTATTAGACATCATGTGGTTTTGAAAGCGTATGAGTTTTAAAAGAAAACTCACCAAAAAATGTTGTAGGAGAATGTCAAGTGATAGTATAAATGAATGAGTGAGCAGGGAAGAAAAGAAAGAGATATTGAAATGGAAAAATGGGGAAGTTGCAAGAGGAGCACAGCAAGTAGGGACACTAAAACCAAACCTAAAATATCAGGAAGGAAAGAGGAGCTGTCAGTTGATGAGCTGGCCTCAAAGCCACAGCCTACATGTAGCAGTAGCTTAGAAGTTCTCATTCGTGGGGCTCCATCAAGTCATACTTGGAAGAGCTGAAAATCCTTTCCCCATTTCTTCTCAGACCCTTCAGATTTATGGCAATGGATGGACATACCTAGCTGGCCATAGGCAGCATCTTGACAGGCTGCCTACAGGCTGCCTAAAGGGTGCTGTGATTATTATGCTCCTAGAAGAGATCTCACAGGTAGCCTTTTCCTGCTCTGAGTCAACTGCCTGGGTATTTGTCAAATATATTTAGTGGAAAATGCGATGTGCTTTTTTGTAGTGTTTGGTCATCTCAGGGGTAAGAAATGAAGAGATGACATTATTCTTTGGTTAGCAATCAAGTAGCTCCCATTTTATTAAAATTAGAGACCAGACTGCTCACCCTGTTGATTTAATAGGGCAATGAGAATTCTAACTTTTCATCTGGATTATTTTGAGGGCTCTTTCGCTTGTTTGTTTCCCCAAGTCAATCCATCTTTATCTTCCAACGGAACAAACAGTTTTTCTCCAGCAGTGATGTTTTCTGGAAGCCTCTGTGCTGGCTCACAGCAGAAGTCAGGTTGTGTTGGAAGTTCTGGGCCACTAGACACCCATGGTATCACTCCATAGCAGGGCAAGGATTTGGGCCGGCGCTGTCCTTAGTGGGTAGGAACCTACTCTAAACGCTATCATGGTTATTCCTCTGCTCAGCCTTTTGTGCAATCCCAGGTAAGTTCGGAACTTTGTTGAAATGTTGTCTAAATACTTTGTGTTTTGCTCTTCCCCCTGCACAAGGTATCACAGCTAGTGTTGCTCTCTCTCACCTTGTTTTGTTTGAGTTTTGTGTGCCGTTCTAGGACTTCGTATGCACACAGGCTGTGTTTCCACTAATTTCCCACTAGTTTACATACAGGAATCCTGATGGCTTTTGTTGTGGTTCTGATGAAGCATGTAGTTTAGATCAAAACCAGTAAAACTGAAGATTGGTGGTGGATAATGAGTAAATCCTGGCTTTCTTTTCAATCATCACATGCACTCCATAAACACAAACTGATGTCTGCTTCTCTTCCAGGCAAATCTTGTTCAGCTACTGAGTGAGGCTCAAGATCGAAACAAACATCTTGGTGAAGAGATTAGAGAGCTTCAACAGAGACTAGGAGAAGTACAAGGGGACAATAAGGTATTATAACCTTTTTTTTTTTCTTATTCAATGGCATGAGATGTGTGACCTGAGCTGGAGTTTTGCATTTACTTCTCAGAAAAACAAAGAAATAAATCAAAACAATGGATTACAGAACTTCTAGAATATCTGAGTTAAAATAAAAACTCGAATCAGTAGAACAAAAAAAGCCTGTACAGGACTCTAGTAAGTGCAGTTTATTATGTATTTGCATATGCTGCTTTTCCCTGTTGTCCTTACCTATTTATTTTGCACCCAGCTTTGTCATAATGCTCTCAGGCTTTCTCTTTTTTAAAAAATGTATGTTTAGTCAGTGGTGTTTCCTTTTCTAAGTGAGTATGAAAGCATTTCATTTTCAGAATATGATATTTTTCACTGTAATGAAATTGCAGAATTTTAGTATATGATAAAATCAGTGGAGACACATTTTCCCTCAGAAACATTGGGCAGGTGGTCATATATGTATATATATATTTAACTTTATGTTAAGCCCTCATCCTGTTACCTTTACATAAGCAATTTATTTTATTGCTAAATTTAGCAAGTTATATGGAACATTGCTCAAAATCTGCCATTTGGTATTAATCTAACTCCTGTTGTCTCTGTTAATTGAAATATTTAAACTCAAGCCAAATCTGTGTAACATTCACAGCTGGGGCTGTGTGCAGAAGCACATTCAGAGATCAAACTAGCGAGAGGTTGGCCTTGAGACCAGTTGGCGTGGATAGCAAAGAAGTAAAAGACAAAGCAAACAATGAACGAAAACTTTCCTTCCCTCAGCTGAAGTTTTAAAAGTTACAAGTTTTAAAAATGTGAATAAAAGTTGCTTGGTTTTAAATTATTCAGTTGGAGGGTTGTTTGTTTCCATGTTTCTTGTTGTTTTTGTTTTTATATATGTGTGCTGTGATAATACACTTTTATTCAGCATTTATCACAGATGTCTTTTCAGGAGTTGGTTGGGGAACTGGGGAAAGAGGCAGATAAGACCCGCACTTTTAATGTCCATGACATTCACCTTAACTTGCTCAAGACTTCAAAGAGCAACTCCTTGAGTGTTTCTTTATATTTGTGTGTTACTGTTTGAACTATACTGCAGTTCTGAGTGCCTGGCAGTTCTGCAGTACCAAAGAAAACCATGAGAGAGTAAGTACCTGGGGCAGATGGTGCTTTTTCAGCCTCTTGGCACTTGGCTGTTATGCTATACAGCTTCTCCCAGGGCAGTTTTGGACACCTCACAGGGGTTTCTTAGTCAGCCCAAACCCACAGGTAAGCAGTTATACAGAAAAGCCTTATACAGTTATAATGAGTTACTTCAGGGGTATTATACCAACACAGAACCTTAGAGGGCCTTTAATTTGTAGCCTGACCGTAATTGCAGAGATTAAAATTGTGTAATCTGGTGTGTACTGATCCAAGTGCTACATCCCTGCAAACCTCTTGAGACAAGAGCCTACAGGTCCCAGTACTGCAAATGTTATATTCTGCTGATTCTGTACCTGATCCTAGGTGGGCTGCACTTCCAAGTAAGTGTGTCTCTAAGATACTCGGCGAGTTACTAGCTGGCCCTTTTTGTGAAATCTGTATCTGGGAATTAATTTAAATTAATGATCCTCACAAGAAATGGAACAATACACAAAGCGTCATTCTGCCAACTGTGCCCCTGCTAAACGTGTAAAACAGTGCATCGTTGAAATGAGGGAGGAAGGAATTGCATCAGACAGGGGATTATTTTAGACGTGAATTTTCATTTTTGGAACACATTCTTCACTTTCTTAGTACGTGAGAAACAGAGTTTATTTTAGAGTCAGGCTGCTGTTTCTTGAAGTGCCTAAAAAAGCTTTGCCATCTCTCTGAGGAATTTAACGCTTCCCTCCTGTGTCAGATTTTGCTCCCTTCTAGCTTTGGTGATAAAATTCTGGGCTTGTTCCTCAAGCTCATCAGTTCCCCTGTACTGGCAGCTGGGTTACTTCAGGCACTGAAGTCCAGATACTGCATGGTATACACACAAACAAAGAACTATAATAATTTGCTTGTTCTTACATTTTTTTCCCCTGCATTCTTCTCTCTGTTTTTCCAAAGTGAGGGAGGGCATCCTGCCCAGCTGGTCTACGTCAACCTTACTTCTGGCAAGAGATGAACAAACAGCTGCTTTTGCAGCAAGTGAAGCTGCTTATGGATGAACAATTCTGCCTGTGTCTGAGCAGGGGTGACTCATGCAGGCTTTGTCGCTGAATGGCAAGGGCTTTGTAGGACTAAAAAAGAAAAAAAAAAGCTCTTTTAAAAATCATACATAAGCTCTATTGATAAATGTTTTGACAGCTTGACTTGTTTTTACTTGCTTTAATGTTTGCTGCTATGAAGATCCAGTCACTTGTATTAGCAAGAAGACATTAAAGTGATGACCAGTTACTTGCTGTTGAAATCATGTTAAATCTGTAATCAGTTAGGCAATAGCAAAGTACTTTTATTCGGCTTAGCTGGGCTATTTTTTCCTTTAATTCCACTAGAATTCTCATGGCACAAATAATAAAACATTTTCAGGAAGTCTCCAGAAGGATTTGTTGCTGCAGCTTCAGAAGTGCCGCGACGGTTACACTGCAGCATTCCAGCAACAGATTTCTAAGACCGTTTATTTCTATGATTGATCACAATCTCTTATCAACTCTGACACATGAAAACTGTTCAGTGTTTGAGATATTTATTTGGAAATCCTTTTTCTTCCTTAACATGCAGCCAATAATGCTTGCAGAACAATTACTGAAACTTAGAGAAGGGTAATTATGAAATCTCATTCTTTCTCTTAATGGGGAGAAAATGGAAAGCAGGAGAGAAACTGGAGGCTTCTAGAAGACAGGATGACTCAGTTCCCTCCACTTGAATTCCTACCCACACAAAGGAGTGATTTTGTGAGCTGTCGAGGGCAGTGCTAAGTGAGAGGAAGATACTTGATGTGTGGCAAACAATAGCTGCCGCATTACTGACAGCTCGTTATTATAAAGCAGACAGTCAGTTATGCAGTAACAGTGCAAAAAAAGTTAAATGCGGTGCGTATGTTTTGGCAGAACTGGGACTTTATGTAAGAAATTCACATAGTTGTGGTCCACGTTTTAACATTTTGCAAGCACCATGGTGGAGGTGTTTGCTGTCAGTTGCTGTGGCTGCATGTGCGGGTGGTTGTCTTCCGTGAGCATCGCGCTGTTTGTGCCCATCTCCTTTTCCTTCTGCATGTTTTGTTGGTGCTCAAGCATTGGAAACGCTTTGGTGACGACGTCGTTTTGGGTCTGTCAGCCTGCCCAACAGGCAGCACGGGGAAGCCTCTCTGGGGCATCGCGGTGCTTCCTGGGGGCGCTGCATTCTGAATAATTATCTTAACCAAATTATTGTCATTGATTAAGAATAGCTGCAATATTTAAATGCCTCACTGATTGCTTTTGCTAATGGTGTCCTGGGCTGACATGCAGATAGTGCAAACCTCTGATGGAGATGGGAGTCTCTGCTGCCGCATGTGTATAAAATTTATCATAAAGCACTAAAATATGAAATAAACTCCTAACCACCCAGCATAACACCTGGTGTCTCCTTGGGTCACAGCATCTCAGGGAAGAATTTTCCAGCAGGTGCTGCCGCCTCCCGGGACACTCGCAGTGCGGAATTACAGGACTCGGCTCGTTCTGCCCCGTCAACCCCCTGATTGGCCACCTGTCTGCGAGAGGCTCTCTCTCGTTTTATGGATTGGCAGTTTGGCTTAGTTTATGGATGTCTGGCATGTTTCCTTGACTGGCTGAATTTGGATTTCGGGAGCAGCCCTTCCCTAAGACTTCCTGCATTGTTTCCCCTCAAACTTCTTAGTAAATAAAGCGCCTGCCGTTATTGCAGGAGTGCCGGGCCTGCAGTGTAATGGCCCCCTAGGCCTCCTCATGCCTGCAGGCCGGAGGAGGGCTGGTCGGGGAGCGTCCCGGCCCCGATGCACATCCCGGCCTGCGCTGTGGTCACAGCAGCTCTGCGCTGCTGCCGGCGCCCGCAGCCTCCGCAAAGGCCCATTCCACCCCTTCCGTGTCCAGCTTTCCTGCACAAGGCCGGGTCTGTGGTATTGCCTTGGTTTCTCACTGCCCTTCTCACTGAGAGGGATTCTAGAAGGAGGAATTAATTGTGTTATCCTGCCTTTTCCTCATCGGCCTTTTAGCATTTAAAGAAATGACCCCATAGCTATGAAACCATTCTGGAATTTGCCAGTTGCTGCTTTGGCTTACTGGTTGGTTCTTTGTTTTGATAAAGCATTTAGAAATCATATCTTCTCTGACCCATTTGGCTCTACTGACTGTGCAGTAGTTTGTGCTTTCCCTATGGGCAGAGGGTTATGTAGTTTGCCAAAAATAGTCACTTTTGGGGCCACTGCTTTCCCTTAACAAGTGAACTGTTTATCAGAACAAGTTGTGCTAGCTTCACTGAGTTGCACTGAACAGGAGCTGCAGTGAGTGGGGAGGATCATTTGGGTAGCCTGTCTTGCATCAGCAGGATTTTAATGGGCACATTGCAGCCATGGTGAGTGGCACCCCATAAATACCAAAGATAGATATTAATGTGCGATCTTCCCCTTTCAGAAGATTGCTTTTTCTAACCCGTCAATATAATATAATAATGGACATCATTAATTTCTTGATGCTGTTGAAAATGTGGGGAAAGTCAGGAGGGTTCTCACAGCGGGTTTCTCTGGGCTCTCTGGAGCTCCTACAAATTAGGCCATGGGGAGGCAACATTTTTGCCCAGTTGTGCACAGTATGAACCACTGTAAATGCTGCCTGCTGTTATTTTAATCCTTCGTAATTCTTGAAAGGCAATCCTCTTGGTGGTTGCTATTCAAGTCAGATATTGGATATGACTGACTTGGTCTGTCAGGCTGTTTTCCACAGGCACAAACTTGATGAGCTCATTAACTGTTTGGAGATTTTGGCCAACTCCTGTGTTGCAAGTGCATCCTTTTGTTTTTAATGTGAATTAACTTGTGCAAGTAACCAAAAATAATGCACAAACAAATGTATAAACAGCAGTTTATGCTACTTCTGCATTGAGGTGTTGCAGTGGGATTTTGTTTAATTGGCGTAGGAAAGGTGAAGCTGAGGAAGCCACTTTGTGCCTTTTATTTTTCTTACCTAGGAAAAGATAAGTGCTTATTTTCTTAAGGCCTGTATATGAAAATGTCTTTCTGAGAAGTCTCTAGCTTTAGTCTGGCCAGAATTATTTCCTGTCACTTTTAAAAGCATTGACCACATCTCTGTGTTTTCTTGGGCTTTCATCATTTGTATACTGTGGTGACGATTATCGCAGGTCTAATGCAGCTCCTGCTGATGCTTTTGGGGGTTTGACTGGAATTTTTCACTGACAACAGCATTGAGCTCTTAGCTTGGAATATTCCCTCTGGTTTAAATAATACAAGCTTTCTGGTTTGGAAGAGATGACATCTGTGACAGCTTTACTCTTTCTAATGCAGATGTGTGCTAATGCTACAGCCTGTGTTCTCTTGCTTATGGATCTGTTTTTGTAATCACAGCTCCTTCGGATGACAATAGCAAAACAAAGACTTGGAGATGAAGAGATTGGGGCTCGCCACTTTGCAGCACATGAACGTGAAGACCTCGTTCAACAACTGGAGAAAGCTCGAGAACAAGTAATAACTGCATGGATGTGTATGTGGTTGTTTACAGAGCTGGTGTGGTGGCAAGTTGGGTTTTGATGGTTAGTGGCTGATTAGCAGCACGGATAGTGATGAGGGTGCTCAGATTTTTACTGCAGTAGTTCTTATGTGCACTAATGTGAACATGCATACATGCTAGGAGCGAGTTGCCTCACCTCCAAAATTCCTCCTCCTCTAGATTATTCCTTCTCCTCTTTTTTTAATGGACTGCAACACCTGGTGACAAGTCACTACTGACAGTGAAAGAGTTTCTTTAGGGGAAGCTGCTACAAGTGAGGTATGCAACACAGTAAAAACACAGTATAACAATACAGTGAGTGATGCATCTCTTAAATTCATTCTTCAAATCAAATTGCCTGTGCAAGAGTTGAGTTTTCCCTCCTCTTCCTCCTGTCTCTTCACCATTCTTTCCCCTCATTTGAAAGCTTCTTGCATCAGCCCTCTTCTCCTTCCTTCAAGGCCATATTAATATTATGTATCATGTACTACCGAACCTGTCAGACTTTTTCCCTGATATTGATCCATATCTTTCTGGAGGATTTGGGTGGGTGGAGGGGTGTTGCATTTGCTGTCATTTCATACTCATTCCTAGCGGTGTTAGTTCCAGCCTGAATGAGCCATTTGGTGACTCAGGACGAGGTGCATATTTCTTGTTCTTCAAAGTGCAACATGACTGTTCACTGTATTTGCTCTTCCTCTGATAAGATTCTTTCTCTGATTTATCCATTCCTGAGTTCTCTTCTCTCCTTCATTGCCTGGCCCCTTTTCACTTTGTCTTCTGTTACCTTTTGGGGTTTATCAGTGTTGTCTGAGGTGGCAATAAAGACTTCTCATCACATTGCAGACTTTACATTCAATTTTCTCTCCTTGAACGACTGAGACACTTTGTGCTTGGGTATCTTTTTTACTGGACTCCTTTACCCTTTTGCTTAATAGCTAAGTTCACCCTGTCAATTGAATCCTGGCTTACTGTATGCTGGCTTGTGAGTATTCAAGTTGGTAGTTACAGAGTGCTGCAGCAAAGTTATGATCAGGGCTTTCCTTCAGTGTTGTCAGTGGTTCCATTGAAGACAATAATGACATTGTAAATGTACTTAATGAATATATTTTGAATACAACTCTGATTTCTTCTAATTACTTTTTTGGAGCTTTAAGGATATTTGAAGTGATGCTTGTTGTTTCTAAATTTTTAGTGAACTTTTGCAGGATTGAGGTCGTGAGCTTTGGAAACAGTTTTGACCTTCCAAAATCAATCCTGTTATGAAGTACTTGCTTCTGTTTTCAGTTTAAACACTGTGTGATCTGTGGTTTAAACTTCAAAACAGCAACGTAGCTCTCCTGTTTTTTCAGATTGAGTCTCTGAGACTTGATCTTCAGTCTGCATTGGATGAGCTAGAGGATTTGAAAGAAGAACGCTCTTTTTACCAAGATAAGGCTGACAGACTAAACCAAGAGCTTAATCATGTCTTAGGAGGGCATGAAAACCGTATCATTGACATAGATGCTCTGTGTATGGAGAACAGGTGAGTACCTGGCACACCTTACTGTTCCCCTAGAATAAATAGTATATTGCTACAGCTTCAGAAGTCCATCACAAGAAAACTTTAAAGGAAATATATCCAGGAATAAAAATTAAGAGATTTTGTTAATTTATGTAGTGTGCTTTGTTCTACTGTAAATGACCATCTAATAATACTGAGGAAGTTATTCTGTGGGAAATTACTAGTGCTTGATTGGTCTGCAGAGATGTCAGTAAAATTCCCAAATGTAGATAAGCAAGAGGAAGCAAGAGAAATACAGCCTTTTTACTCCCATCACTATATGACATTCAAAATCAAGAATGTTAAAAATCAGTGTCTTCTGAAACTCATAGTGAGCTGTAAGGGGCTAATCCTGAATTGGAAGTGGGGACTTAGAGTACCCTGAGTTAACAGCTTTGGATACAGTTCTTGCCATAGGGCTTGTCAATATGGGATGATGTGTCAACACTTGTGCTGGTGAAATCCCCCACGTAGATATACCTTAATATTTTTGTCACTTCATTGGAAAAATAACATCTTTTTTGGTCTCTGCTAAGAAAGCAAAGAAGAGTCATTGACCATGGAAAATACCTCCCTTAATGTCAAGAGTTCCTTTAAAATTAAATATAACTTGTAAGACACTGTTTAAAGTCTTGAGATAGGAAAGTATAATACAAAAATATTACTTCCTCCTAGCAACTCCAGGCTTGCTTCCTATTTTGCATGGCTTGCAGAGTTCTCTATCAATTTAACTCTCTCCCTTCTCCCCACTAAGATATTGCTGTGACTTTTTTCCTTCAAGATAGTTAAACTGGCACAATCCTAATACAGGATGTTATATATGCCCTTTATATGAGATAAAAATGAGGAAAAAAAAGTGTGTTTTTTTTTTTCCTGGTATGGAGATAGTTGCCTAGTCCAAGTGCATAAACTCCACTAGGACAAACTGCCTATTATTTCCTTACCACTGTTAAATTTCCTACTTTATGATTGCTAATGAGACATGCTGCGTAACTGATATTGCAGTTGAAAAGCTCTGCGTAACCAAGTCTTATGTTGACATGTACACAAATCTTCAAGCATTCATCTTGCAAACCTTCAAGTGCAGAGGACACAAGTAAATGCTTCCTGGCTAAGTACTTCCTGTAGCCATAAAAAAATCCTTCCAAGAATCTGAGGATGAAAATAAAATGGTTTTGCAGCATGCTTGACAAATCCAACACAAGGGCAGCATATTTTTCTGATGCTATTTGTTTGCCTACTTAAACTTCTGTGGGGTTAAGACTAAGAAGATTTTATTATTTTATGCTTTAGAAAACCATAGGAGGAAAAGAATTCTGTTAAAAAACAGCAGATGCCAAATAGTAAGGAGGCTCAAAAATACTTGAGCGTAACACAGTGGAAATTATTATGTGATTTTTTTCCAGATATCTTCAGGAGAGGAAGATCAACCTTCAAGAGGAAATAAACCTTCTTAAGTCTAATATTACTAAATACAAGGTAGAGTCCTCTGGACTGTGCTCCATTATTCATAGAGGATATTGTTCATTCTCATGTTTATACGCATTTAAAGAACAAAATAGTGCCTGCAAAGAAAAATGCACCATTAACATTCTGATAATATTAGTACCTATACATATTATATGCCAGACAATCTTCCTTGTGGGCTTTTCAGCCAACGTGGTACCAAGAGATACCATTAGGAATATCTTGAAAAGTGAATGAAGCACCTTTCCTAAGTTCTTTGGCTCCTACCAGGGAGCCTCCTAACCTACTGGTAAGTGGGAGGTAGAGGGGCCAGGCAGCATGTATGAATGAGCACAGCTATGCTTCAGTCACAGCAGTTCTGTCTCCCTGCTCCCTCACTATAGAACTATTTCTTGATGTATCTTAGTGGTTGCTAAGTCTTAATTATTCCTTCCTTTTTTGGATATGTGCTGTTTTGCATTAAATCTTCAGGAATGAAGCCTGAGGACAAAATATTCTTGCTCTTTCCTGAAGGCAAGAAGCCTGCTTTCTTCTCCTTGTGATTTTGGGGTGTCGGAGGGGATGGCTGCTTGTCAGAGCACGGGAAGAGTTGTCTTAGTCAGTAGGACTTTTCACTAGTTAGATCACTGTGAAGCAATCACAGCACTAATTGCTTTTTATGCATGAGCAAAGATCCTTAAAGTATTGCCAGCTTCATTTCAGTGTTTATTTACTCTTATGACTTGCGTCTCTTGGAGTGTGAGTTAGCAGTTTTTATGAGAACTGAGAATCATAGAGAGCCTCCTGGGTTTCACAGAATTGTAAAGGTTTGGAACAGCTGGACTTTTGTTGCAGGATCATGATTCTGCTGCAAACTCCTAAAAGTCAGTATTTACTACAGAAAGAGCTTCCAGAAACTATGTTTGGTTGAGGGTTTTTTGGGGGATTTTCCTTTTCAAGCCTACACAAAGAAATAAATGATGAGGGAAGTCTGATTTCATTCCTAGCTGACGTTCTCCATGGGATATTGCAACATCTTCACTGGCACCCATCAGTTTATTCAGAAGTAGGTGAATCTTAAAAATGCATGAGGGGTGGAGGAGGAGTGGGAAGAATACAATAAAGTCATTGTAATGAGACAGAATGAGTCTTTTAACATTTCAAAGACTGTTTTAGCTAGAGAGTCCCATACTCCAAAAGGATCACATCCCTAAAGAATAGTGTAGATGTTGTTTCAGAGGGAAGTTCTGAAACCAAAATCCAACGTATCAGATCCTTTACTCCTAATGAAAGGATTTGGAGCTATTGTTGTTCTGAAAGTATAATGTTTATTTTTTCTTTAGAATGCACTAGAGAGGCGAAAAAATTCGAAGACTCAGAGTAGATCCAGTAGCAGTGCTCTGACTGGAGTCCTTTCTGCAAAGCAAGGTATTACACAGATGGAGCACGATATTGCATATCTTACTGAGTTCCTCCTGTCTTACATCTTGATTTCAATTACTTTTTTTCACCAAACAAACCAAAATCTTTCCTCACTTTCACATTTATTATCATGTGCTTTTTTTTGTCCTTTCCTCAGAACTTGATGTTATACTTCCCTCTTTATACCACTTCTCCTTTAGCTACTCTTGCCATTCATTCCCTACCCAGTCAGTTGGATAAAGTTTTTTTCTTATATCTAAGCCCATCTGCAATTTTGACCATAACAAACCATCTTTTAGCTCTGCTAATGATGACAGTCCCAATGCATATTCAATGATGTGTGAGAGAGAAAAAAAAAAAAAAAGATTTGGGATGAGGGGGAAAGGTGCTCAGTTGGGCAGCTTGTTCCTGTTCTTGGAAGCTTTATGTTTAGATATTTTGCATGAAAACTTTTTGCCCTGTGTTTCTTCATGAGAGGGGAAACAGAAAAGAAGCAAAAAGCAGAGTAATAGAGAAAATTCTTCTGTGTGCCTCAGTGTCCCTTATACCCTGCTGTTTTTTCTTTCTTCATGTGTGGGTCCATTCACATATACAAATGCACATGAGATTATTAATGTTTGTCATTGTCAGTTGAAAGTCAGTTTTCTGGTTTTCACTCCCATGTGTCCTCTCCTCTGCTTGCTAGCATATACCTGTATAAAGAGCAAAGGCCAGATCTAGTTACAGCAGTTAATTATACTAGTCAACTTGCTGATGTGCTTGAGAAGTAAACAGGCTTTAAGGTCCAGAGGAAGAGTTCATGGGTGGCTGTATTTTCACATCAATCTGAAATAATCCAAAGGTTTTAATAATTCTAAAAAATAATATGAAAGCTTACTTGTGGGCTTGTGTTTTAATGTTGAAGGGAGAGAAATGCCCCATTTCTACCATCTGTGTGCCTCAGTGGCATAGAAGAATGAGTTTGTTTCCTGCAGAACAAAAATTACTTTTCTGAAAGCAAAATGAAGTTAGCAGAAAATGTGTCTGCCTATCCCTGTTCTTGCAATTGCTGTGGAATAACAATCAGCTCAAAAAGCCACCACTTTCATGCCAACTGGGTATTATATTTCTGGTCTTTGTTTTGTTTGTTAATTGAAGGAAAAACTTTGTTCATTTATGCAACGAGAATAGTTCTTTAATGCTAAGTAAATGTTTGTGTCATCTCTGTGTATGAGAAGCCAAAACTCATTTGTGTTTTTAACATTATAGTCCAAGAACTGTTGTCGGAGGATCAAGGATGTAGCCTGCCAGTCACATCACAGTCCATTTCAGATCTCAAATCACTGGCCACTGCACTGCTGGAGACTATCCATGAGAAAAACATGATCATACAACACCAAAGACAAACCAACAAGTAGGTTGCATGACTCCTACATGAAGGAGAATTTACAAAGCTGTGAAAAAATGATAGATTTGCAGAAGTTTTAGGGAAATAGGAAGGAAGGTCTGTTTTCCAGAAGATCCATTGCCATTGCTAACAAGTGGGCCCTTTCGTTTTTAGACACAAAGATCAGCCATGTGTTTAGAAAAACAGTACTTTGTAAAAACAAAGTTTGGGCTTTGTAGCATAGTCCTCCAGCTTCTGCTAGGAAAGGATTAGGTGACTGCTCAGATTGTAAAGGAAAAGGTAGCTGCTGAATTTATTGCTAATGTAACAATTTGCTGAAGAACATAGCATATAGAGGGGGAATACATGGGGGTCCTGCCATATAGGTGGGAATAGCAAATGTTGCCCTCAGGAATCTGGAAAGACTGGAGTGTAACATTTGACAGAGGTCAATATAGGTCTCCTATAGGACCATTGCTCCTAGAGGTACCTTTGCCAGACATTTTAGCAGATAAACACAGTAGGATTGCAAGCACATGTTTTTTTTTTTTTTTTAATCTGAACTTTCAAGGAGAATTTATTTACTCTTAGCTGTTCTACTAATCAGTACAATTCTTTATATCCTGCACAGCACCTATGATGGCAGAATGTAATCATTTTTGACTCATTTTCTGATAGTCTGATATTATTGTTCTTCTGTAATGTATGAAAATCAGAGCTAGGAAGTGTTCCTTGATTCTGTGCTCTTTTATTTTTTATTTTTTTTAACACTGAGTCACTACTGGTAATCAGAGGTTATTCAGGCTTCTCAAAGACACATCAGGACCAGATGCCAGGAACAGGCAGTCATCTTTCATGGAAGGAAGGAGTAATACTGAAGTAAACTGTATTGCACTAGAATAGATTATTGCTTTTTAAAATTGCTAACTGATACTAGGCAGAATCCATTGCATATTTCTTAGTGATGTGGCAACAGAAGTGGAGGAGCAGTTTATAGCCACTCTTAAATACTCCTGAGAAAGCAAATGCCTGATCAGCTTCAGGGAGACCAAAGCAGTGAACATGTAGCCTGCATCTAATTGGTGGCAGCTCAGTAACTCAAGTCTGCAAGGTTGTGATGGAGCAGGACTTCCCTGCTAAGCAGTGTTAGCGGAGGAGCCATTGCCCTAGTAAGCAGCTCCTCACTCACTTATCACTCATGTAACTCTTGAAGGAAGACATCAAGAGAATACCTTTCCTTATTGCAGGCCTCATCATTCTTTGCCCTTCAACTGTGTCATTCTTGCTGTGCTAGTTTGCTTGTTCTTGCCTATAACTGCAGCAAATATCTTCCTCAATATTGTGTCTTTTAGGCAGTCTCTTGCAACTCTCAAATGTATCAGTGTGATAATGGCTCTATCTTCTGTTTTAAACTATGAAGCGTGGGTTTTCTTTAGATCAGGCTTCACAAGGAGATGCTATTCTTTTAGCTGCTTTCCAAGCTAGTTATATGTAGCTAGTAGAGTTGTGTATGTGCCCAAACTACTATTTTGTGCACAACAGAAAGATCAGCCTAGGGGGATCTTATACAAAGGTGATAATCCATCCGTGAGGATCCTGAGTGAGCGGTGCTCAGAATTGTGGTGTTGTATTCAGTCTAGGACACCTCAGGGGGGGAAAAGGATAAATCTTGGGCAAGCTGAGTGAAAATCCTCACAGACACTTCTGTGTAGCTTACTTATCCTTTCTGTTACCTCTAGCTTTAGCTGTATTTTGGGAGCTTTTTAGGAGCTGGCCAGGAGTGGGACTTACTTCATGTAGAAGCATTGGAGCTGTGAAAGGGTTACAGTAAAAGAGAGAAATGCTGGCAGGACATCAGGAAGAAACAGCTTTTAGTGGAGGTGCTGTAGTTGGTTTTTTGGGACACTTAAATACCATGTAAACCAGAATAAATCAGAAGGTAGAAGTCTTTTCCTTTTTCCTCCTGTTCTCTTTCCATGTTCAAAGAGCATGTTCAG
>NW_010576765.1:88956-101671 GCF_000705375.1 Tinamus guttatus
CTGGGTAAAGAATATGTGATTCTGGGTGAAGAGTGTGAGGTTTAGGGGTGGTTGCTTCATTCAGGGAAGAAGTTTTACTTGTGATATTTGATAGATGATTGATCAGTTAGTGATTCTGTTACCAGTAAATGAGAATCCTGAGACCATATGAACTCATTTGCCTCTGAACCATTAACCTGCTCTGTTTTGCTGCTCGAAGATGGGGATATGGCTATTTAAGTTTACAATAACAGAATGGTAGATGGCTTTTTGATTAACTGATGCTATAACAGATTAATGGTTCTTTTCTTTTTTAGTTAGATTAGATTTTGGATGTACTATAGAAGATGGCTTTCTGTGGCTGTTAAAACCATCCACTGCCACTTGCTCTTGGAACAGACAATGCTTTTATTGGCTTCTGTTATTGCTATTTTACTAAATATGTGGCAAGATAAACTGTAGGAATATATGCCTAGGAATGACTGGCATAAATCCAGCCTTTAATTTTTTTCAGTTCCATGTTTAAGAAAAATAAGTGTTTTCTGAAGAAAAGAGGTCAATTTCTATAGATGATTGGTAGCTACTACTGCTAAGGTATAAGTAGTATCCTATATTTTTCCTCACAAACAAATCAGCTTCATTTGAAAAGATAGTCCTAAATTAATTCTGCAGCAAAATACTGCGAGATTAAATAGTTACAGAAATGCAAAAATAAGCAGCTCTAACTCAGTCTAGAAAAATCTTTCTGGCTTACACTAGTAATAAGTATTTTATTATATATTCTTTTTTAACACATTTTGTTCATGAGTTTGCCAGCACCCATGAAAGCCAGATGGACTTAGAAATTGCTCTCACTGAGCAATGTTGCGCTAATTTTAATGTCCTTAACTTGGGTGAATTCAGCTGTGGCCAAAATAACAAAAAGGATTGTGTCAACCTGTAGCTGAGTTAAGTGCCTCCATGTGATGTATTGAACTGGAAATGTAGCAGTGACAGGCCCTATTTACGGCCATTTGGGTGACTGGATCTGTATGCGGGCACATATCAGGACGCACACTGAGGGTGAGGTACAGATCTCAGGTGCCATGAATCAGCATGTCTCCCTTGAGGTTGTGCCCAGATGTGTTGTAAAGCGTGGGAGAGCTGGGAGGGAGCATCTAGATTTGCAGGGGAACATGACTGCTCCTATGTGAGCCACAGAAATGTAGTGGCATTTCTGCAAAACCTCATCCGGAAGAAAGGTTTAGACTAACTGCCATAACCCGTGCACTAGGCATGGGTCTAGATGACAACAGAAGTACCAGCACCTTTGCCAGTGACATTATCTTTTCTATCAACTGAAGGATCTGGTCCACTGTGGCTAGAGGTAGAAAACACATTAGAGAGTTTGATCCTATCATCCCATGCTACTGTTTTAAAAGGTTGCAGGCCAGTGCAACTTCCCACAGCACATACAGAGGTGTGGAGCCTCACAAGGGAGAGGAGTAAATGGGACAAACCATTCAGGACTACTTACATCCTTATTTTGTCAAAAAATATTTCTGTAAGTACTCACATGGTATGTGGTCTACATGCCCAGCACCTAGGAACGCTTAGGAGCCTGGGACATAAATTGGAATATGGAAATGCAATTATCAAGTCTGAGACTCTCATATCAGAGAGAAGTACTCTGAAGCAAAATAAAGACGCAATCAGTTTTGGAGTCGACTGGAAGAGGCAGTAGTAGATCCATCATAACCTTGGTGGCCTGCATAATTACTATATTTAAAAGGAGGAATAAACATAACTGCTCCCCAATGTTTTCTGTACTCTGCTGTGAGCATCAAGGGCTGTTTGTTCTTTAATTGTTACAGACCCCTGCACATCTCTACGCTTTCTTTGATATTATGAACTTTTCCTTTCTCTTTTTATATGAATTCTCTCTCTCATATTAATGTTTTTAACCTTTAAAATACTGCAGGCTTTTATTCCATCGCTACAGAGCTTTAAAACGTCTTTTGTCCTTGATAACCAGTTCTTCACGCCCCTTTCATTTTCACTGCCCTTCCCCCATTCCGCCATTTTGTGTCAGCAGTGACAGCCCCAGGGTGCTCAAATGGCCGAAGCATCAAACTGTGGGTGGAGGCTCTGGTGGCCTGGGGAAGATGTGGTCGCCTTGCTGCGTGGTGAGGTGCAAGCAGGTCAGACTGAGCTGGCTTCTCCTGTTGCTCTGATTTCATGAGTACAGTGTGCTCTGCGATACCCCTGCTGCCCTGCTGGGATGGCCGCCTCCACCACGAGGTTTCTCCCTCTGCTGGGTATCGCCTGGGGTGTGTTTAAAGACTTCTGGCTCTGTAAGACGTGGCCTTGCCTGGGAGAGAAACGCTTGCAAAATGCATTGCAAGAAATAAAAGAGCTTTCTTTGCAAGATAAAAATCATTTGATCCTGTGAGAGAATTAAGACTAAAAGGTAAATCCAGCAGGAGAGCTAACTGCAAATAGCATTTATGGAGGAATCAGATACAAAAGGAGAGGTGACCCAAGAAGTGCAGTGAAAACTATGGGTAGGTGATAAGCGCTATGAAGTGTTTGAAGCTTTTTAGTAAGAAGAAAGAGTTCAGGACTTAAAATAAAAAGATTTAGTAGAAAAGTTGTTGCTTACCCTATTAAGCAATATTGAGGCTAGGCAAACCTTTGCGAATCAAACAAGAGGCCAAAAGGATGTCTCAAAACTTCAGAACCAGTCCAGATGTTGTCTTGAGTTTTACACAGTCTATTTGCATAGCATTACTGCCTGATTTCAGCTGTAGAGAAAAGACAAGTAGTCTGAAAAGGGGGTATTTGCAGATAAGGAGATGGAAATACTGTGAGTTGATACTGTTGGTCTTTAAAGTAGAGCACAGGTCAAATGTCCAGTACATCCCAGACTTTTCTTGTCATAGGATATTAGGCAACTACATTTCATTTTTTCAGAGCTTGGGGGTGTTGTCCATTGCCTTAAAGTAACTCTTTAAGAACTGAAGTGCATGTAAATAGCGATCTTTGTTTGGTTAGATCACTGTGATGTGAAATTTCATCTCAGCTAAGTATCACTTTTTTTTTTCCTTTTTTTTTTCCCAAAGAATTCTAGGTAATCGAGTGGCAGAACTAGAAAAAAAGTTAAGAACTTTGGAAATTGCTGGCTTGTGGAGTCTTCCAGGTTAGTAGAAATTCACAAGAGCAACTTCCATTATTTGGTTTTTCAATGGTATATCTGCATTTAAGAAAAGCTTGGCTATAATAATTTTTTTAATGCGACAGTGATTTTGCAAATGTGATGTTCAGCACATCTGAGAAATTAAAACCCTCTAATAAATGTTAAATTGAAACAAAAAATCACTAGACTATTTAAGATGGGTTTCAAAGATGTTTATTGCATAGTTTGAAGGCAAAAAAAGAACTGTTTTATTTAAGTGGTTGTATAAAATGATACATTCAGAATATTAGCTATTAACTTTTTCAATAAATTTTATTTATTAATTTTGTACTTTCTGTAATTTCCATAGGGTTTATTGCTGTATTTTTTCATTTTTTTTTCTGTAGAATCATAAATTCCAAGAAATTGTAAATGTAAAAGAGCTTAAATTTTCTAGTCCATCTCTCTAGAGGAGAATTATTTGTGGTAGCATCATCTTAAATTTTGCATTTGGTTTTAAATTACTCAAGTAATGGGAAATTAATCTTTTTCCTAATAGACCTTGCTGTTAGGAAAATGTGCAATATTTAATTTACATTTACTTTTTGCTTCTTTTTCCCCCATTGCACCTAATTGCACCTCCTTCACCCACTGTAAATTATTCGTCTCCATTGTTTGCACCACTAGGCATTTTTGTTTCCAGTTTTCAGTTACTAAGAGCTTTCACCAGTGTTACTGGTGGTGGAAACGTGTGCTAGTCGCAGTCAGAAAGGCTTCTAGCTTTTTTGACTGTTATTTAGAGCTGCAGTTTCCATGCAGACGACAGCATTTGGCAAAGCTGAAGAGACCTTGTGACAAATACTCGTGACCTGAGCTGTTCAACCTTTTGGACTGATACGGTGCATTTCCGCTTCAGCTTGCCCGTTGTAGGCCTTTCTGAAGCTTCATTTTTCTAAAACTGTTTTTCTCTGTCATTGTTACTTCTCAGAACTGAAGGCCACAAATTTGTTCCATGGAATGTAGTTCAGTTAGTTATCTAATTCATGTAGTATGATGAGCGCTTTTGTCTCTTCTCACCTTTCCCAAATGTAGGCAAAATATTTATCTAGACTCCGCTAGTGCAGCTTGCACGTTGGTACAAATGTCTATCATGAATTTAGCATTTTAATGTGCTGGAGGGCTTTTTTCCAAAGATACTTTTCCATTCATATACTAATAAATACAGTGTTTCTAAACTTTGCAAAATGTATTGAAAAAGAATATATGGAACAAAGAGAACTTCTTATTCCATTGTTGATCTATTTAGGTAAGATATCAAATTGATATTTATACAATAACAACTCTTTTTTTTTTCCTTCCTTTCTTCTGCTACCTGAAGGCCTGAGCTACAATGTCTCAGTGGGATTTGGGAGTAGGTTCTGCTTGTCATGTATATTTTTAGTAACTGATTTTAGCAGTACGTTAAATATTGTCGCTGAATGTAAATAAACTGAAATGTTATCTGAACACTTTTATATCTGTCAGATTAAGATGTTCAAATGAGTGAGTTAGATGACCACCAGGGAAACAGAGGCTGCTGTATAAGACAGTTCCTTTTAGTTGATGAAAATAGTGACAAGGATTGGTCTTAAATAGATGTAATGGAATTTTACACTGGATTGCAAGTTCTGTTGAGCATCAAAGCTTGTTGGTTGATTTACTGATTCCCTATTAAATCAAGAGTGTATTTTTTATTTCCAAGTGCAGTCGGGTCCCAAGGTGGTCAGAAAGAGTCCTGCAACACCTGGTGGGTCACTAGTTTAGAGGACATTGAAACCTTCTGCTCCATAAAATAGCAGCGTATAACAAATAATGTGGAAACTATCATAATGGCCTGTGCAGCTGCATCTTGGCTTGGGTGAGAGGCAGCATGTGAAGAGCATCTCATCTAGTCAGTCCTAAGTCCAGAGAGAAAAGTATCATTTGGTTGTGAGTTTAACTTTCTCTTACTGGAAAAACTTACCCATGAAATCTAATGATCTGCTTCTAATAGATAATAGCACATGGATAAATTGCAGATATTTTAAATGAAGCTAATGTTTCCAGTTAGACATCCTTGTTTATATCTCATTTATAACATCCACCATCACCATGATACTGATATGTTCCAAATGCTTAGAAATGATGTTAGCAAAGTTTACCCTACTAAAGTAAACTTTACCGTACTTGATCGCTACTAACGTTTTAGTTATGTGGTATATTTGTCATCTGCTTTATGTGCAATGCAGGAATAAACTGTGGGGAAACCAAACCAAGAGGAACTGCATATTTTTGATTTTGAAATAGCGAAAGTGGTAGCATAAGTTCAGTTTCTGTAAAAGTTCTGCCTACCACAAACTACAACTTTCCCTGTCTGGAAAATGGCTTTAATTGAACCAGTCTCTTAGGAAATCTACGAAAAGAGAAAGCTCGAGTATAGATTGCCTTGAGAAGGCAGCCAGGAATGTGATGTTGGCAGAAACATTTCGTTCTTTGCTCAGTCTTATGTGTGTTGTTGGTTCATATATGCATGTGCATTTTGTTAAGTGTATGCAGTGATAATATATAGTAATGGCCAGTTTATTCCTCTCAAAATTTGATATTCAGATTTGGGCATTCACGTGAGCAGTTCTGTATTATTCAATTCAGCATTTCCTGAAAATCCCTGACATTCAGTGCCTAAGAAAAAAGAAAAATCGCCCATGACTCAGCCTTTTTTCTTTCCAGGTTCACTGGGGTGTTTCAGAACTCCTCTTTGCTCTGCAGTAATCAGCGTGGAGCAGTTGAGAGGTGGCATTCAACTGCTCAGCAGCTGCTGAGGACACAGCCAGTTACAGTAGTGTAGGATTGTTTAAATGGAAAAGAGGATGTAAAGGATCCCTAAGACTGGGAATCCTTTGGAGAAGTTTGCTTGTCCTGGAGAAGGAAGCAAATAACTGAATTCACTACTGTTGAAGACCTATTTGTTTGCCTCTTTTGAGATCTGCACTGTAATCAGTAAAGTCCTTGAGAAATTCGTTATATAGAGGACTCTGCACAAACCCGTATGAGCTATAAAATGCACTATATCCAGCAGCTAATAGAAATTTCCTGTGTAGTCCAACTTCAGGCCATGATTCACAGGATACAGGCCAGCAATAGCCATGGCCCTCTTTCAGGAAATTATGTGAATCAGTGTAAATAAATAAATAGGAACTCAACACCATAGCTGTTGCTTAAATGTGTGGACTCAGAGGTTAGCTCTTATTTTCTGTAACCAGGTCAGTTTTCATAAAAATGTTTTGAAAGTGAATGTGTTTACTACGTAAATGCTGGCTGGAAGTCAAGAAATTTGTTTTTTAAAGCTTGTCTTGGAAGCTTTAAGTATCCCAGCTCAGGCTTTACTTTATTATTCCGACCAACAACAACAAAACACCTTTAAAAATTATTCAGATTAATCTTTTGGAATCCTGTTCTTTTGGGTGTTACTGGATCTTTGGGATATGTATGGACTGTGTGTATGAACATCTGTTGGATGTTTTCGTACCACTAGTTCCTGTCTAGTTTAGTTCTCCTTCCAAAACAAAATTCCTCCACCAATACAGGAAAGTGCATTCCTGTATCCTCTTCCATTCTAGTGCATTCCTCTTCCAGAGGCTTTTGTGTTTTGAAATGGCAATTGGGCTTGTTTTGGCTAGTTACCATTTTTAGTTAGTTTGCCTCACCTTGTGAATTCTTTTCTTCCACCGCATTACAGTTTTATTTGCTATAGCAAAGACAAAATGCTGCTGCATCCTTGATGGTGGGATCAAAGCTCGACAAATTGCAAATTGAAGTGCATTCATACTGTTGCAGCCTATACCCAACTTGTCAGGGATATTTCTAAAAAAATCCTTGACAGCTTCAGTATCAACGTATTTACAGCCACTGTTTTCAAAAGTAGTTAGAGATTGGGACAGCTGGACTCCATGAGAGGAGCTCGACTTTTATTGCTTCACAGAAGGTACCAGAACTTTGCCAAAGTTGGATTTATTCACACTATCTACTGACCTGGTGCTCTTTTGAAAGTCTCTGTCTCTGATGGGTGATTAGATTTAGGATGTTGGCTTAAGGGGAAATGTACAAACAGATTTAGAGGGGAAAAAGTGATAGTAACATAAATGTCCTGTCTTATGGAGATAAATAGAGCGGGAGCTTGCCACCTTTGCAGCCGTTACTTAGCAGCTGGCAGTGCTCTGGAGGCCACGCGGTGCCCTGCTTAGCTGATCTTGCAGATTTCCTGCCATTTCCCCTCTAGGTTTAAGGCAGTGTCAATCACTGAAGGACCTGAGAATCCTGAATAGCAGAGGGTTTGCTAAAGGATCTGCAGGTGTTGCTTTCTGTATTGCTACAACATGTAAAGGCTAGGCATCTACAGGCAGAGTCCTTAGCTGAAGAGTTTCTTGCACAATTTTCTCTACAAAAGAGCTGGAAAGATGCCCTTTTGCATTTGGCTTGCGACAAAACCGCTCAGAAATGATTTGGGAGTTTTCGGATGAAAATCCCTGCCATTCCCTGGCAGTGTCCATGTGCTTCTCCCTCAGCTCTGGCGTTCCTCTGCGGAGCTTTTTGCTTAGTTATGTCTTTGAAAGGGGGCATTGTGGGCTGATGTGTATGTGGGACCGTGGTGCAAAAGCAAATTTGTGATGTGAACAGGTGCCTTGCTGACGCAGGACGTGGAGGGTACAGAGTGAGGGCTGAATGGCAGCATGCAAATGATCCATGTGCTAGTGCAAAGCCTCACCTAAAAATGCCTCTTGTAAAACTTCTGGCATGATCAGATAATTAATATGTTGAATTGTATGGCTAATACAACTTGCTGAATGCAGCATCTGGTCCTTTTTCAAAGTTTGTTCTTTACCGAGTAGTGTGGGTAGAAAAAATGTCTTTTCTATGTTTGACTTGCATATTTCAGCTGCAGTACAGAGGGGTTTTTTCCATGCTGTGGAAGGATCATTTGAGATGCTTTTCCTGTTCTGTACTTTTCTATAACATTGCAAAAAAAATCATATTAAAATGTAGGATTTGTTTGAATATCATGAGTGAACAATGAATGCAGTTGATGAATTAATGATTCCAGAATTTTCTTTGTTTCAGGTGGAAAGGATACTATAACATTCAGTGATCCAAATATCCCTGTTATGCAGCGGTCTAGGTCACCCTTGTTAGCATCTACAGACAAGCCACAGGAAACTGAAGTACAAGGTGAGCTCCAGCGACGTAAAGAAAGTGATGGAAGTTGAGCACTCATTTCTTTCTAAATAAAAAGTAATAAATTTTCATGCTGGGTTAACAGAAGGCAGAGTTTCACTGGTAGCAGAGATTGAATAAATCAACCACAAGTAAAATGGATAGATGGTCCCTGTACAAATAGCAGAGATACCTTTGAAAAATGACTGTTGAATAGATTACACAGTGCTAGATATGTGATCTTACACCTCAAAGAATTTTCGTGCCAGATAACTCGATCCTATGAGAAGTTATTCCTGCCATCTGTGTTACAGCTAACTGCCTCGTGCTCGTTTTGCCTCTGTTAAAATGCACAGTAGGAAAGCAGTGGATAGAACTGGCTTAGCACTTCCCTGCATTATACCTGATATCTACATGAAAGGCTTCCTGATTGCACCCGATAAATTGAAATACCCTACGCCTTTTTTCCAGAGAAATAGACTTTTCTTTTATAGCTTTCAATATGTTTTGTTAAATCCTTCCCCAAAAGCAAGCTTTAACATCTTCTTTCCAAAGTCAAGCTTAACTTTATTTGACAGTAGCAAAAATAGTATGCTATACATAACCTTAATTTTCTCCTTAGTTTTTCGTAATGGATGGAATGTGAATTATTATGCTTGTCTGTCAGCATTTGGATAAGCTCTTTAATGGGCATAAGGTTTTTGGTATGCCCAGATCTTTCTCGGCATGGTTATGAAACATTATAAACAATTTATTTGTTAGTCTTGAAACTAGATAGATGTGGCTTAATTTTGACTTTATTATCCATATCATCAGCTGATAAAACCTGACAGCCAGACTGATCATTTTTTATAATCTTGATCAGCTGATCTTTTGGTTGAAAATAAGAAATGAAACTACAGTGAATAGTTCTCCAGTGAGTAATAATAACTCATGAATATTCATTTTTTATGCCTGCTAAATCATTCTTCTTTATTAAATCTGCAGTTACTGAATGTATTTGCTTGATGGCCTTGTGCTCTTTTTGCTGCATATTTGTCCTAGGTGAGGCTGGTATTACAGTTTTGGTTAAAGTTGCCTCTCAAATCTCATCAGACCCTGTTTTTGTAGCTCTCTAATGCTGCTGAACATTAGCTGTGTGCTGAAGCTTTCCATGCTGTGTTTTCTGCTTTAGATGATTTTTTTTGTAATGTTACCCAAATCACTTGTTTGTGTTAAGGTTTATTGACTGTGTTTTTTAAAACATGCAAACATTTAATACTGCTATAATTGAAAGACAAGGGAGTTTTCACCACTGAGGAATAGACTGAAAATCATTCACTTTTAATTCCCATGTGATTTTTTTAGAAGTCAAATGGTTCTGTCTTTGTTGAGCTTGCTGCATGCTACTAGTGCTGATAAAACTCTGCATGCCTCCTTCCCTCAAGATACTGCAAATGCAGCGGCAGGAAACCTGGAGCAGAGAGGACAGAAAGTCTGCAGAGCAGGACTCTGATGTCAGGACTCCCATGTGATGCAGAGAGCAGAAGTGATGAGGACTGGAAGAGATGTAGGAAGTCTGAGTGAGACGGGGCCTGGGTCCGGCGTCACAGCAAGCCCAGAGCATGGGAGGGAGGAACTGAAATTCTGACCAAAAGTGGTGTCATAATAAAGACTGAAAGGTGGTGAGAAACAGGCAGTGTGTGTCAGGCCCGGATGCACAAAGGGAAATAGGGAAGAGCTAGATAGAAAAGAAAGAAGGTGGAAGAGAAACACCCCTAGAAGGCAGGCAGGAGGCTCTGCCGATGGTCGGAAGCATCAGTGACCGACAGGTCACACTATTTCCCCTCCTCTTCACCGCACGAGCCAAGATTTAAAACGGAGACCTTTCCTGTGAGAAAAGTGGAATGGGTTAAGAAATTACTGAAATTACCTATCTTTAAAACTAGGCCTGATGATTCATGTTAGTGAACTACGATCATGTAAGTAGTACAGAACAGTTGAGACTTGCTACGTATTTGGCCCAGGAGGCTTGTGCAGGAACATATATTCTTTATCAGGACCTTCTACAAAAGTTCTGACATCTATCAAATGTTGCTCTAGCCATATCTGCAGGTATCCAGAGGGGCTTCTTTAGGCTTGCTTGATCTAATCTAGCTGTTTACCCTCCTCTCGTCAAGGCCAGTTTTAACCTGTAATTGTCTGCAGTGCTGTAGGTAAGATGGATAATACACGTTTGTAGAATGCAGCACGCAGCCTCCTTGTGAAAATGCTTCATGTTACAGTGTGGTTGCATGAATTAAAGACTGCTTTTTCCACAGGATCTCCCTTTACGCATTGCTTGGGATGGGTGGTGGTTGTGATCGGTGGAACCAATGATTGGCACTAACTGGAGCTGTTAGTGAGCAGATCTTAATCCCTACACTGCTGAGCACAGTGTTTGTGCCATGTTGGCTGTGCACTGTTTCAAGCAGTCTGTGAAGACAAAGGGAGTTTTTCAATGAGCTTTTTTTCTTTGGGGTTCAAATGCTTTGAAGTGATTCATCTTCACAAAATTACAGCAAGGTGATGGGGTGGTGTTAGCCCACTGTAGAGTCCGGAAGCTGAGACATACGAAGAATAGTGTAGATTCCCTACTAATTTTGAGTGCCAATTTGAGATATGTAAGTTTTGTTTATTTTTAGAGCACTTCAAATATTCATGTTCAGATACATAACAGGGGCCTGACAGTGCTGCAAAACCAGCTCCCAGGGCTCCTGTTGAGCACTCAGATAATGAGGATTAGATCCAGTAGGTAATCACCTTTGAAAGTTAATTTATCCCTACTTTGCACCAGACTTAAATTCCAGCCCTTCCAGCTTTCCAGGCTTCCTTCATCACAGTAGCGCTGTCTGTTTCCTTCATTCACTCCCTCGTCCCATGCGCTCCGCAACGAGAGGGGCCGACTGGGACAGTGGGGCCTCCTGCTGTGCAGAGCTCCGAGGCCTCCTGCCACAGGGCTGGTTCCTGCCCTCGGTGAGGCACGAGCCCCGTAAACGCTCACGTAGTAGGAGGTACTGCACGTGCAGTGCCTGAGTTATTTTAAGCTGTCTATAAAGCCATACTTCTTTCATGTCCTAATTTTTCTTCCTTGACTTTGCAAGCTTATTTTCCATGAGGCTTTTTGTCCTTAATTAATAGAAGGACAGATTCTTTCCCTTTTACAAAGCTGTTTGTTTACACGTTGCTGTTTTCTGTATTCTGACACTCTTTATCCAATGTTTTGCTTCGGGTATAATGATGTTCTTCACCTTCTTCCAGTGCTGCTTTGTTTTATGCCGTTACCCCAATTAGGAACACCTTTTGTGGTAGGAAAAATGTTGCAGGACCCATAACAAAGGTTCGTTATTGGATAAAAGCTTGTGAACAGAAAAGTGGAGCTTGTGTTAAGCCCTGAAAGCAGTAGTGATTTGGGGATTAATGTTAAGCTTTGCCAAAAAAAAAAAAACTGCAGCCAAGTAAGTGCCTTGCTCAGCGCTGTTATCATCCCATGAAAACGCTTATCCGAGTGGGCTGTCCTGTACTGTAGTTTGGGCTGTGCCTCTTTTAGAACTGGCAGCTGGGGAAAGAGGATCCAAAACTGCCTGATGTAGTCAATGCTGATTGCTTGAAATCTCAGAAACGGGCCTAGGATGGGATAAGGAGTCGCTCTAGATAATCCCTTACCAAGGTGGAAGTCTGTGCTCTGAGCCTGTTGTGAGGGTCTTCAGGGCAGATATGTATAAACACCTGAGCCTGACTGGACCATATTGCTGTTTCACTTCTCTTTCAGCAGAACAAAAGGGAGAACGTGATGAAACTTGTGCTGTTGCAAGAGAAACTGATAAAGAGGAAAATGATAAAGATTCTGCCAATTCCCCAGCAAACTTAAATAACAGTAACCAAAATAAATATTTTTATCCTTCATTACCTCAATTACCTTATGAGGAAGGAGAAATAAGCGAGTTTGGAAGTCAAATAAATAAACTACCAGAAGAACAGGACGTTGCAGAACTGGAAGGGAAGGGAGCAGAAAATTCAGCAGAGGCTGCAAACACGTTAGTTGGACCTGAGCTTAATGGTTCATCTGAGGGAGAGCTTCCTCTCTCCAGCCCTGGCCGATCCAAGCACACAGATCCCTCAGCCTCAGAGAGTGAACAGGCAGCTGAGACTGATGTCCTGAAAGACAGTGGTGAAACCGTGGAGAGCAACGGTGAAATTACAAAAGGAAAAGGGAATCAAAATAGCAGCTCTGTGGATATTGAGGGCCCTGGAAGGCCTGGAGGTCTCCATGTTACAACTGCTCACACAGATGACAGCTCTGAGGAGCAATCTGAATCTGAAGGCAAGAAACCTTCT
>NW_010576765.1:101685-122773 GCF_000705375.1 Tinamus guttatus
GTTTGGCTTGAGGTATGAAGTCCAAGCCCTTGAGTCTCTCTTTGTCATCCTTTTGTACTGCAAGCTGTGCTGCTGTGAATGGGGATGGTTACTGCAATAGTGTGTCACAGAGTTGCATTTTACATCAGTCTGTTAATATTTGTCCAATAATGGTGTTTTCATGTTAATTTTGGCAATAGTCTACCAAAAATATGGATTGCCTAAGGGAAGGAACTTGAAGCTGGTGAGATTTGGTCTTGTTTTTTTTGTAATGTTTGAAAGTTTCTAGATAGGTTGACATAATTTATAATAACATGGCAAAGAGACCGGTGGTGGTAATGTAGCATGTCATGTCATCACCAGGCCTCTGTAGTGCGTATGATCTTAGGGCTACTGTGTTCTGAGGACTAGAAATGTCTTCCGAAGACAGAAAGTTTGAAACGATAAACTTTAGGAGAGTCTTAAATTTGAAGGCTTTTGTTTGTTTCTGCATTCTGCTTCTCTACACAGTGACTCTAAGCATATACTTGAAATCAAATCAGTTATTCCTTTAGAGGAAGCAAAATACTTTCTGAAAAACCATTCTTGCATGTATGTAGTTCCCTCATTTCCAAATTTAATGTATTCTCAATTGGAGGAATTTTGTCCTTTCCACTACCAGCTCATCTCAGGAAAATACAGGTTGTTACTTCACCAGAGAACACCATTTAATGAAGTTCTAGAGGAAACCTCACCAGAGAAGCCAGAAGCCCTTCCCTGAGACACAGCGCTGTGATTCCAAAGCGAGATCAGCAGCACGAGGAGCAGTGATGCCCTGTCCACCTGCCTGGCTCATGGGCTGCCACTCGGGGGACCGTGCTCCTCAACCTCCAGTGTTGGAACAGCCCTTGGTCTGCGTGATGGGCAGTGGCTTCCAGCCTGCTCCACTTCTGCCCTTGTTTTGAAAGGAATCGGTATCTTTTTATTTTCCTCTGGTTTGGAATTAAGGACAATTCTTCCTTTCATCCACAGTTCTCCAGTCTTGGGTAAAGTAAGAGGCTGATTTCATTTGCTGTGGCTTTTTTCTCCCTCCTCCTTTGCTGCTGATGAGTTGTAAGAAAACATTGCAGTAATGACTGGGGAAGGAGGAGGCTGCTGTGCCAGTCCCCAGCTCCCTACTGGTGCTGGAGCCGAGCCACTCTGCTCCCAGGAAGGCAGCAACAAGGGAATGACAGCGCTGGAGTCAGCAGCTGTGGGAGAAGGGGAGGCGCCTCCTTCCTCCCGCTTTGGAGCACAGGGAAGAGGCTCTGCAGCTGTGGAGCTTCTATGGGCCAGCAGCCGGCAAGGCAATTTTTCTGCTGGCGTGGGACCTAATTGTCTGTAAATGTGCATTTCTCACTCCTCAAACTTGAAACCAATCAGAGAGAATTAAACCAAATTTAATAAAATACTACTAATAAAGAGGAAAATCCCTCCCAGGCTCAGTCCTCTTTTGACAAATAACTGCCAGCTGCAAATTTTTACAGCCCACTTGTCAGCTCCTGAATAAACAGAGTTTATATTAGCAATACTGACAAACTCTTCTGTCTGTGGAAGCTGAGCTAGCAGGTGCTGCTGTAATCAAGGTGTCGAAGTCCATGAACAGTTTGTATTCAGCAGAAGAAAGGCTGGATGTAAATGATTACATACAAATATAAGGAATTATGGTGGGAAGGTGAAAAATGTGGCTTGTCTCTGTTTTCGTGCATTTTTTTTCCTACCAGGTGCATTCATGTAACCCTTTCACTGTCTGTCTGCAGGCAATAAAGTGATATTCACCATAGTCTTCAAAAGGGTTTCCTTTCTCTTTAAAGGTACTTTGGCATTGCAGCATTTTGCTCGTAGCAGCAGCAGCCGTGAGGAACAGAGAACATCTATAAATTTAAGTGTGCTAGGGACATGAGGCAGCAAAAAGTTTTTGTTCAGTATCCTGATCTCAGTTTAAGTTCCTCATCATCTGAAAATGAAAGAGTTTTAAGTTTTTGAAAGATTATTATGCTGTTGCCATTAATTGCAGCTGACTGCATTATTGACTCATTTATATGACAATACTGACAAGTCAGGAGAGGAATAGCTGCAGACCCTGACATCTCTGGGAGAATTCTGAATCTCTGGCAGGATTTTTTAGCTTTAATGCTGGGATGTTACATGAAGTGTCACTTTATTCAAGATGTATTCTTTTCCATCTTTTGTAGACTAATCCTGTGCGGAGCTGAACACCCCTGCAGGCTGAACTGAGGCAGGTTTCTAGCAGAAAGGTCAGGATTTCTCAAAGCTGAATTAAGATGTTCAGGGTAGTTTATGGCTGTTGTTTTCCTCTCTTGTGTCTTAGCTGCTGCTCTCTTAGTTGTCAGTTAATGCTTTAAATTAACAAAGTGCTGGTGAAAAAAACAGAGCAGGCAGAAATAGTAGCTTTTTAGTGCCTGAATCATTTGCTCTTTTGAATATGTTTCACAGAGTGATATAGGAGCATCAACTAGGTCATTGCTAGCTACGGTCACACCATTCTCTCCTCTTGAATGCCATGTTTGTATCTTTGCAATCATTTAGTGCCAGCCTAAATATCTAGATCTCTGGAAACCTCATTTTTAGTGCTACATTGTTGGTGCAATCATGTTCTGTCTTTTGTGCCCAAGTGGAATTATGTTCCTAGCTACGTCCTTAGCCTTCGCCTGGGAACACAAGACTTTGATTCTGGGACTCTTGTCCAAGGAAGACAACATTGCTGCACTATGTAATAACTAATTGAGTATTATTGTCAATATTCCCTTGGACATTGCTTTAATTGATTTAATTACTGTTGTGCTCTTAGAACTATGATTTTTTTCAGTAAATTAATTCCTATTTTGTTGAGAAAATCAGCACTATATTCTTTGGTCTTGAGACTTGCACTGTTTATTTCTAGGACTTAAAAAAATTCTGAAATCACATCCAGCCACAAGCCCTTTTGGTGTTAGGCTCTGGGGAAGCAAACTGGGAAGGGCAGTGTTGTAGCAGGGGGATGCAGCAGATGGACATATTTTACAAGTTGGTTTTAGGGAAGTTGTCTCATCTTAAAGTGATTTTGTGCGTTATTTGTGGAGAAGAATTTGAAAGTACTATGTTGTGGTTATTTGGAAAACTGCGTTGAGTGAATTTGTAGAATAAGTGTGTGAAAATGACAGATTAAGAAGCATCTTTTAGAATAATGCTTCCTTTCTAAGTGAGACTATTTTTAAGCATATGGCGATTTGTATAATAAAGGCAGGGGAATTTCTTTAATCCATATGAGCCTCAGGAATGCATTTTACAATCTTAGCTGAGATTAAGTTGAAAGTCTGCTACGTTTTTGAAAGATAAGATTTTGTTTACCGGCTTCTGTTTTGTAGTTTTATTTTCATGCAGTTTTATTTATTTGCATTCCTTTTCTTTTGTTGCTACTTGAATTAAATATGTAATGTGGTCCAAAAATATTAATATATTTTGTGATCTTTAATAAAAACATGCATTTCCTGATACGCTTCTTTTATCTGCTTGTTTCCTTATTTTCTCAGTATCAGATGAATATTAGCTATGAGTTAGTGTTTCAGCATTTTCATTGACCTGTGTTAAATTGTGAGCACGCATTAGAAAAGTAAAGCTTTTGTGAGTGGGTTTTAAGTCTGTTAAAAATTATCTGACTTAAGTGTTTCCTCTGTCACTTTTCCTGGTCTAACTTGCTTCCATTTTTGTGTGAACAATCCCACTGTGTGTTTTAGCTTTGAAAATACAACTTATCTCTGATTTGCTAACTTTATCATCGTGTAAGCAGTATTAAAACTTGTATATGTAATCAAGTTACTAAACGTCATAAACCAGGGGTGTTAGGGAGTGTTTGAGGGGTAGTGAGTGTGTGGGCAATAAACGGGGTCGGTTCTTACCAGTCTGCTCCCCTCAGTGTGTGTTGTGACTCAGCTGTAGCCCTGTGGGCAACCTAAACCAGTGAAGTTACCAGTTAATGTATGCTTGTTTGAGAACAAACCCTGCAAACACAAGAAGATCTAAACTTTAAAACAGAAATGTCTGCACTTCCCCTGCATTTGAGCGGATGTCCAGGTTGGACAACATGCTCTTCACAGTTGTTGAAAGCATAGAGATCTTTTTAGCTTTCAGATTTGTAGCTAAGTACCAGATCGCGTCTAACCAGAAGCAGTTTCATTATTTACTGATGTCTTTTAGCCTTTGTTACCTCAGCTTACAGTGTCCTAGCGCTACTGACGGGGGGGACAGGGTCTTTGCAGGATTTATCAGCCCTCTCTGTCAGCACTCTTAATTATATGCATTCAGCCTCCAAACTTCATAAAAGAGAATCCTACATCTTCAAGAAAATGCACCACAATGTTGAGTTGATGCTGGTTTTATTGATCTGCTTACAGAAAGGACATGCTCTACAAAGTGATACACATTTCTTAAAGAAGCAGCCAAAGGGAGACGGGAATCCTTCTGCTGTGTATTTGGGCAGCCAGTGGCAGAGCTGCGGGTGCTTTGTGCTGCCCGGGCAGTGCTGGGCTTGGGGAGCATCAGTTGAGCCTGGTCCTCATTGAGCTTCTCTTCTTCTTGTCTGCAACCTCAGGCAGCTTCTCGTCCCACAGGCTCTTGTTGCACATCCCAATCACGCAGCAAGCAAGACGCTTGCCTGCATTCCCGTTTTCCAAACTGGCCTTGTTGTTGCCTTTGCCCATGTCATCTTCCTGCTCGTGAATCACTACGGATCTGCCCAGGATGGAATATGGGCCAAACATCGTGGCAAAGAGGTTTGGCTTGTATTTCCTGATCTTGCCTTCTTTAGGAAAGAAGTTGCCAAAGTCCCCTGGGTGGCGAGGGTGATTCACACCGAAAGGGTTATAGTGGCCTCCTGTGGAGTCACAGCCATCACTGAGATCTCCAAGCTGGTGGATGTGTATAGCTCTGCCAGACTCGTTGTTCCCGAGTGGAAACCCATCCAGGGCAAAAATTGCTTCTAATCTTCCATGCGAGTAATGCTGCTTGAACAAAACTTGTCCAGTCACTTGTGGCTTGTCAGCATCTATTTTGGGGCTGGGCAGCATTTCACAGGTGGCATAAATCATCCCATCAGTCTCCTTATTAACCATCACTGGGTAGAGCAAGCTCTGCCAGAGGTCGTTCACTTTCCTCTGTATGTCCTGAAGTGGTTCTGAATTCGGATCAGGGTCTGTCACATCAGAGGCAGAAAGGGCAAGTCCAGCAACCAGAGAAAGAAGCAGAAGCATCTCAGCCATCCAGAGCCTGCAAAACGAACAAGAAGCCACGAGAATTAAAGGCTGTTTGCAGCAGTGTGCGTGGAGAGAAAGGCACAGCCTGTCCTGGTGCCGAGCGAGCCCCAGGACACTGCTTCCCCCGGAGCCTGCCCACCCTGACGAGTCACAAGTGAACCAGGATGCATACGCACTTTTAAAAACATACCGCCAACAACCATGACTAAAAACATACTGGTGACTTCATATTTCACACCAGAGCTTGGTCTGGAAAAAATGCTGCTTTTTTCCTGCAGAAATGAAGTACTCTGGACTGACGTTTAATCAATTCTTGGGTTTGTACCGAGAGTTTTCTCCTGCTCCAGTTCCCGTAAGACAGTTTGCCAGGAGCAGACTTCGCCAGGTTTTGGTCCATGTCTGGAAATGTTAGTTAGTTCTTACAATTGCAAACAAAAAGTCAAGCAGTCAGTTACCTCTCCGAGCTGCTCCGGAGCCTCTCCCTCTTCAGTAGCTCCTTGTCCCTGCTGCTGTGCGGTGGGATGTGCTGCCTGTTGTGCAGGAATTAGGTAAGAGCCGCTTGGGGAGGGGTCACCGCGCGGCCGGGGAGGGAGGGGAGCGTCCTGTCGACGTTCTCCTTTTGGGCAGGGTAAACAGCTTGGCCTCTCCCCGCTACGCACTGCCCGCAGCCCTCTCTGGCGCTCCCAAAAACAGAAAGGAAAAAAATGTTCAAGTTCTTAAAATAATCTTCCTCTTCATGACTTCATGTGCTTATCTAAACTGAGTGGCCTTCTGCGTGCAGCGGGGAGAAGAGAACTAGCTTTAAGGTACATGGCACGGTTCTTTCCCTTCAGTGTGGCTGGCATAGAGTTGTTCTGCATTTTTATTTCTTCGTGAGGCAAAACGTAAGCTGGTGCTTTAGCAACGTAACGTTTCACATGGGCATATGCCAGAGTTTTGATGGTTTTAAACTGGAAAGGCACAATTCAATATGAGACACTGAGGTTTCTTTTAATGATGCTCCTCTGCAAGGCTTTAGGGCTGCTCTCTGCCACCGACCTCACCGGGTGTCTGCTCCTGTGAATGAGGTTCCTCTCCCTGCTGCCGTTGCCAGCGCTGAAGGCTGCTCCGCGGAGCAGCACGCGGTGCCGAGGCAGCGCGGCGCCCTCGGGCTCGGCGAGGTGCTTCCCGGAGCTGAGGGCAGCGCGTGCAGCTCGCGCGGGCCCTGCCAGCCCCCGAACAGAGGGGCGCCCGGCCCGGGGCGCAGCGCTGCGCTCTGCAGGCAGCCGGCACGGGGGCCCTGGAGCGGGCTGGGCCTTCTGCAGGGAAAAAAGAGCAGTGCTCGTTGCTCAGGAGTGCGATAGAAAAGGACATCTCTTTCCCCAGTCCAGTTTCTCTGCCAGCTGGGCAAAAGGAGCAAGGCACTATCAGCTTCTGGAATTGTAAAGCTGGCGCATTAATCCCGCTGGTATTTTATTCTAGCTCAGCGCCAAGACACTCAGTTATTTTAGAGCTGATATTTTTTCTTGCTCTGTGAGGAAGAACAGAGCTAAAGGAGCATCTGCTAGTTGGATCGCTAGCCAAGGGCCTAAAACCCTGCAGTTCAGTTCTGCGGCGCTTCTTGGAGACGCCGAGCACGGCGCTTTGGCCCCGAGCCTCAGCTCCTGGTCTCTGGAACGGGACAAGCAGCGCCGCTTTCCTGCAGGGCTCTCTCGAGGCGCTCGCGGTGCTGGGCGCAGGGGAGCCCGGCGGCAGCTCGTGAGCCGGGAGAGCCCGGCGTGCCGAGCCCGGCGCTGCCGCCTGCCGCGGGCCGGCTGCCCGCGCGCGCAGCGGGGAAATCCGTGCTTGCCGTGTCGCAATAGGGCGAAATTGCTCGTTCCTCAAGCGCTTCAAAGAGGTGAAATGCTTCATAATCACCTCAGAATTACAGACGGTTCTGTTAAGAAATAGCCAAATGTAGAGGTGGATGGTTTAAACTTGTAAAATATATGAAGCAGTGTCCAAAGCAGGGCCTGCTTGAAAAATTGCTTCGTACCATCATAAACCATTTCTACAGGGACATGATGTCTGAAATGGGAGGAAGGAGGTTGCTTTTGAATCACAACATACGGGACTGTGATTGAGTTTAACATCTTTGCAAGGAGATTTCTAAAGCAGCAGTCAGTGCTCCAAGAAAAAAGTGTTAAAAATTAGGTTGAATTATTAGGCATTTCAAGAGAGAAACAAGGGTCAGAATTTCAGGTGTTGTAAATACAGCAGTGTTATTGACTTTAGGGGGATTTGTGCTGTTTCATCCCAGCTGGGGATCTACTCTCCCTCCCTCCCCAAAAAGAAAAGCACCTGGAAAAGCCGAGGGTATTTGCTGCAAAGCTCTTTCTCAATGTGCTGCACGTGCGGGAATTAAGCACAAGTCCAGAAGGGTGTAAAGGAGATGATCAAAGGGACGGCAAGGACTGCAGCAAAGCCCAGTGATGGATTTGTAGTGCTCTGCACTAAGGAGAGTGCAAAGGAAATACTAGCTGCGGGTTTCTGTCAGAAAGATGTATTTTAAAAAGGAGAAGGACTGATAACTCCAAGAAACGCAATTGCTAGGGTGATCTGGCATCCGTTCTGCTTTCCGAAAGGTGGAAGTGGGTAAGTAGTAAGCAGGGGTATCCTTAAAATGTATGGTTTCCCGACTGCCTATGTTTTGGGGTTTATTTTGGTTTAAAAAGAGATGCCAAATAGTGAGCTAATAATCTTTCAAGTAGATGGCAGTTAATGGGAGGAAAGCCCAGAATGAGCTGCCTGTGTAGTTGCACCTATGTTGTAATTTCTGTGTAAAAAATAGACCTCTCCCTTTACTGCAGCTCTATGGAATCTGTTGTATACTGGATTTTGTGCAATGCTCCAGAATTTCCTGGCCTTTGCAAGACAGAGTCACTGAAACAGGCCAGAACTGTAGCTCATCTGGCTGCAAACGCTACATAAGGGCAGAGTTTGCGCCCGTATCCCGTCGGTGTCCAGGATCTCCCCTCTCCTCCCCTCCACCAACAGGCTCTGATTTATGCCGGCCAGAGAAGCACTAACTCTGCCCGTGGCCTCTGCCTTTTTCTGACACAGCACTTGAACAGGGCTCTCCAGGGTGCTCTAGGAAAGCTGGAATTGCCTTTGCCTCACAGTGGATTTTATGATGGGCTCTCTTTGCAAATCTCAGTCCGCTGTGACCTTCTGGGCTAGCTGATTGGTCTGATTGGTGTAAAAAAAAAATGGATATACTGGATTGGGAAGTGATCCTATGGTATCACATTGCCCTTTGACGTAACATAATTTGATCTGTCCAGTGTACTGCTAGGCCTGATAAGGAAATGCTGCCTAGGAGAGGACCTTGTGTAGCAAGTGGTGGTCGTGTTTTGTGCCTCCAGCAATCTGCTTTCAGTCATCTTCATTTTATGGCAGCGTAGAAATGGGACCCAGGGCAGCCGATTTTTACCCCTTGTGTAGCAGCGCCGGGCCTGGCCGCTCTGCTGCATGGGAGGCAGGAGGGAGGCCGAGTCCCGCTCGCTGGGAGCCTGCCCTGCTCCTCCGCTCCCGGGGCCCTGCTGCCGTGTGAGACCCCACCGGGTCCCAGCGCGGGAGCCAGCGGGGCTGGGGGGCTGCCGGCGGCAGCCGCGTCCGTGCGGTGCCGGGAGTTCCTGCTTGCCCTGCAGGGACGGCAGCGCCCCAAAGCTTTGGTGCGTTGCCTGTGATCATGGCACTTTGGGGACAAGAACAGGGACCTCCCGCTAGCTCCCGTTTCTGTTCACATCACACATTTCTATTCCTTGCCTTAGTGTTTCTGTTTAAAGAAATAAGCATGTTAAATTCCTGAGATAAGTATCCATTTATAATGTGCTTGCAAAAACAAAGACTATGTGCGTTTCCAGCTCTTCAGGGCATTGCTCTTAGGAAAATCTTGTTAAATAAACACAAAGGGAAACAATACTGTTCTCTTTGGGAATTTATTTCTCTTGAAAGGAGAAGATCATGAGACTAGATCTAGTCCAGTGATCTGATTTTGTTGATCAATTAGAAAAATTCTGGAAATTTATCCCCTTTAATATCTTGGGAAGAAATGGTTTTATGGGAGTGAGGAAGGGGAGGGATGAACCATAAGTAAGCTTTTGGGAAAAGCTGCATTCAGAAGCTCATCCTAGTTCTGTCAACCTAATTTAACAGAATTTTATCTCCACAGTGGATATAAAGTATAAATGTGTAATGTAAAAAGTAGGGAATGAACCCAATTATGAGATAATTTAGGTTATTATCCAGGGTTTGCATTAATTCCCTGATCCTTTATTAAATATTTATCCTTTCTCTACATAGCATTAATCTGAAGAGGGTTTTACTCTTTGAGAGAAGAGGAGGAGCTACCAATGGCCATAAATGGAAAGGATTTTTTCTTCAAAATGCCCATTGTAGCTAATGTGTATTTGCACAACTTCAAAACTGTGCTCAGCTCCAAGTTCAAAAGCCACAGGAAGGAGGTCCAGCGGGTCAGCCATCTGAGCACCTGTTATGTACAAATAAATATAAAATGATTTTTCTCCCTCAGGCCTTTTTATGACACCTAATAGCAGTGTCTCAGGTGTCTGATGATCCTTATGGACGAGCTGTGGTCCCCTCCTACAGGACCTGGCTGGGCTCGGGACCCAGTCGGCCGTGTGAGGGAAGAAGCGAGGGCCACAGGGAGCAGGGACAGAAGCAGGCAGGAGGAGCTCGTGGAAGGATGAGTTTCAGGCACTGCTGTAGGCAGGAGGTTTAGGAGTCCCCAAACTGGCCTGATCCTTCTTCACTCATTTCAGTTTAACTTTTGTGGTGAAATATATAGGATTGGTCCAGCCTCCCTTACACAGCAGATAGTATTCCAGATAAGAGGATTTAAATTCTTTTGGTTTATGTATTGCCATACAGATACACTTGCTGTATTTCAAAAAGACAGAACCCAGACTTCTCTCTAAATATCTCTGAAATTTATTTGCAAAAGCTATGGACTACCCTGGATATTCAGTGCAGGGCAAGACTAGGAGTAAAGCAAGGAGCTGGGCCATGCAGGATTCTCCCTAGGAGGCCAGTACTGGCCACAGCACCATGCCCTGTCTGGGATGAGCGTCCGGAGCAGCTATAGGTTATTGCTGCATTATTGCTGCCCTGGCCTGGGGCGAGCGTTACTGAATCCATGTATTACCTCAGAGCAAGGACCTTGCAACCAGCTGCCCCCACCAAGGGAGCACCAGCGTGTGTGCGACCCACCAGGTGATAGCGTGGGAGCTTATGGAGAAATTACAAATAGTTGGGTATCATTTTGTGAAACAAAGTTAGGATTTGAGGTGTCTTGTTGTTGTTTTCCTGGTGTCCTTTGCATTTTTCTGGGACAAGCATTTTTAGGGAGCTCTGGTTGTGGGTTAACAGTAGAAATCTGTTGGTGTGTTGCATCAAATCAGTGTAGTCCTGCTTGATGGTTAGGTTCTCCTCAGTGACGATGACTGGCCCTGGCCCAAGGGGGAAGGTCCCATTGGAAGCAGCCCGTGCTGTCAGTGCTGGCTGCTGGGCCGGCCCCAGGACGGGCTTGGGAAGGGGCAGAAACTCAGCCGGGTTCAGAGCAGGACAGGGAATGGTCTCAAGACAGAACATTTAGGAAGATTTCTTGTGCTTTATCTTCCTCGTAAGATAATCAGGAGGCTCTGAAGAGCCTCTCTGTGCATCTGGAATTGGCTCACATTTCTCAAGTTTTTTTCCGAGATTTAAGTTGTAAACCAGAAGGCTTGTGCCTTCAGCAAGTCTGAGAAAAATGGATCCGTGCTGTGATGGGAGTATAAACAAGGGTGAGCAGCTGGGCTCTTATCCAGCTCAAGAAGAAATGAGAGAAAGAGGGCTGCTTCCCTTCCAGACATGTATCTGTGCACCCAGAGATTATAAAATAGAGTCTGTGTAGTCAGTCTTGTTGCTTCTCGCTGTCCCACGGAGTCTTGTACTTCTGTAAGGGCAAAACTTCAGCAAGAGAGATGGCAAGGTCCCATAGTAAGAATAAATCCAGTTTTGTGCACACCCCTGGTGAGGATGAGGTCAAAATCCTCAGTTCAAAGGCACCTTGACAGGCATCCTAACACCTATGGCAGGAGGTAATAGGTAAGCGGCATCAGGTCTGCCCCTGGTGTATTTGTGGGACTTTAGGCTTTAAAGGTGATTTTGCCTTATCTCTGTGAAAGGCAACTGTGGTAAACCCCAACCTTGCAAAATATTTTCAGGCTTTGCAGTATTGGGTTCCTCCAAAGGCAATATTCCACTTTCTTCTTGAGGAGTTGGATTATGGCCACGTTGCCATGCTAGGCATTTCCTGCTGGCTGGTGGGGCAGAAGTCAAAGCAGAAAACCTTCCCCATGACGTGTAGAACTGGTGCACCCAGAGCTCTGGCTCTGTGTCTCAAGCGCACACCAGCTGTGCATCACACCAATATGAAGCATGGCCTAAGCTTGTCTCTCATGTCATAAAAGCTGTTAGTAAGGGAGAAGCCACTGTCACCCATGGCTTGACTATACCTTCTCTTAGAGTTTTGGGTTAGGTTAGAACTTTCCTCCTACATTTCCAGGGTTCCTAAACTGAGTAGAACATCTTTTCCTGTGGGCCATCTGCACATTTTTTCCGAAAGAGAAATGTGCCAGTTCCTCAGCACTTCAGCTAAATAGTAGAGACTGCTTCACTTGTCTTGCAAGCTCTATTGCTGTCAGTATCGCAGTGTGATATTTGGCTTTTCCACAACAGCATGACGTTGTTCGGCTTATGATCGCTGATAACACCTGATCTTTTCCTACGAAATTGCTCTCTACGTGGTTGCTTCCATTTTATATTTATGTAGTTGGCTACTTCTGCCAACTATGGAGTTTTAGCTTTGTCTGAACTGAGTTTTCTCCTTTTTTATTTTCCCCACCTTTTATTGTCTCACCAGCTTGTCGTGATCGTTTTGAATTCAAATCCTTCCCTACAGAGTATTTACAGCCCTTCAGGCTTGGTGTCAGCTGTGAATTTAATAAGCTTACTTTTTGTTCTGTCATCCAAATCATTAATGGAAATGTTTGAGCAAAAACCAGATCAAAGAGGAATTTCTGCCGAACCCACGCTGTCCTGCCGACCCCAACTAGCTAGTTATCAGTGTGGGTGCAGGTTCCTGGACCTGCTTTATAGCTGTGTGATCAAGACTTTTTTTTCCCATGTCATGTGAGATACTAGCTAAAACCAAGGTATATGTCTACTTTTCTCTTCGCAAGGCTTGTAATCCTCTCATAAAAGGGTAGTAAAAAGTTCCTCTTGTCTTTTATTCGTTTCCATTTCTGACTTTCAGGTGAATGCAAGAAATTTGCCTTTTCTCGCATTTTGTCTCATATTTGGCTGCATGGCTTCTGCTTCCTTTGCCAAGCCGGGCAGCACAGTTGCCCTTTGCCAGGCTCCTGGAGCCTCACTGAGCCTCCCGAGCCCTCAGAGTTCATGGGAACCCATGTCTTCTACTGGAGCTATCCCAATGCCTCCATGTTGCTGTTATTCCACTTGGGGAGGCTAAGTGTCTTTGCTGCACTCCCTGATGTTATGTGGTGCTTGAAACCTTAGGCATCCAAACCTAATGAAAAGCCACCTTCTAGGCACATGTCCCTGACATGGCTAGCTCTCTTCTGCAGTGCACAGGACTAAAGACATTTCCAAAGCTTCACTTTTATGATCCTTTTACTTTTGCAAGCAGCGCTTGCAAAGTCTCTGAACTTGTCCATGTTCCTCACTGTCTTCGTTAACATTGTTAGTGAGGTACAACTCACCAAAATCAGGAAAGCTATGTGTGTTCCTAAGTTTATGTTTTGGTGTGGAACCATATGTGCATGTTGAGTTGCTAAGTAAAGAGAAAAATTATGAGTCTTTGTTTCCAAACTCAGCAGGATCTTGGCGCTCCCATCGCAAACAAGAAGCCTCCAATTAGGATTTAAATTCTTGCTAAGTCTCGCAGGTGCCAAAGCCTCTCTTTGCACAAGGGCAGGCTGGGACTCCACAGAAGCTGAGGGCCCCCGTGTCATATCTTCATCTTTTGTCGTATCTTCATTTTTGCTTCATCAAGGAGGCAAGAGCCAGTGTTTCTCTTGGGGCCGAGGTGTCACCCGCATCCGCGTGCTGGCTCCTGGCTCTGGAAGCTTCCTGCCCTGCGGATACTGCAGGTGCAGGAGAGCTGAGCCTGGAGGCCTCCTCAAACCAGGCTCTTCACCGTGATCTTGGGGGATACCAGTCTCCTCCGAAAAGTGTGCTGATTAGATCAGGGCCTGAACATCTGAATGCTTTTCAAAAAGGTTTGTGGAAATAATTGCTGATTTTGAATCTCTCCAAATATCAGAAAATGAAACACACACATTTTTTTTTTCTGTAGAGTAAAAATTGTTTTCCTGGTAAAGTGGCTCCCCACCTTTTTAGCTATATTTATTCTAATGGGTTGATTTTGTAAGTATAACTCAAACCCTGGGAGACTAATGAAGTTTAACAGTGTGTGTTAATTATATCCATTTTTGTTGTCTCAGTGAAAATACAAGATCCTAAATCCTATTCACAATCTGAAATTTCAGAGGTTCCAGGTCCCTCATCTGACCTTAGCATCTCTTAGTTTCATGCAGCTTTCGTAAGCCTGTGCACATATTTAAGTTCCCCCCTGTGCAGAATGCTTTTGGAGATCAGATGTTGCAGGGATTACGAACACAAGAATTTTCTTACCTTGTTTAAAATCATTTTGACATTTTAGTATGAGTCGTTAAGATTGTTTTCTCAAACTGTCATGTGGGCCTCTATTTTTTAGGAAAACTAAATAAAACCATTTTACTTTTTAAATGACTCATCTTAAGAATTTTACCATCAATATTTTGTACCCTGAACAAATACACTCTGAATATTTTGTACACAGTTTGAGGTAAATATTTTCTTATGAATTCCTCCCTGAGGAATCTTTCCATCTCAGCACATAATTAAAGCCAGGAGAACATCCTGGGGCAGAGCTGCTCCTGTCTGAGGGTGTCTGTGGCTGCCCATCAGGTTTGCTGTCCTTTGGCCCCTCTGGAGCGTGCCGATGGAGGGTGGTTCAGGATGGAGGGTCGGTGCCGCGGTGCAGAGCGGCTCTGCTGATGCTGCTTTCAGGCCAGGTGAATCCCATTAGTTCCAGCCCAGCAGTACAGGGGATGTGAGCAGCTCTCTGAAGCAGGGTGTTTGGGCCAGAAAAGGACAGAATAGATATGAGGCAAAAAAACATGAAGATACTACATTTTTCCCAGATCCAGTGTATGCATTAATAAACAAGACTGAGAATGCCACCTGCTTACAGAAAGGTTTTTAACTCTCAGGGCATGGAGTTTTTAATAGTATTCCATTAGATATAATGAGGTTTACTGGTGCAGATTTTCCCCATGAAGTTGGTACACATTTGTTCAAAATAAGGCTCCTGCTGGGTTGCTTTATGAATGCTGAGTCTTTCGGTTCCAGTTAAATAGGTTAACCAGCTGCTTCTTGGGATACGTGGAGAAATCCATGGCCTGGTTGTTCTTCCCACTCTTATTAGGATGCCTGTAACAAAAGAATAAAAACATAGTGGATATTTCACAGTGGCCTTGCGGAAGGGAAGGCAATACTTTGCGTGCATCAGAAAATGTTGTAATAGATAGAGCAAATAACAAAGAGAAAAATCTGTTATCTTTGAAACAGCCCTTTTTATTTTGCTACAAACCAACCTCCCATCTTCAGCTTCCAGGTTTCCCTCCCATGAGTCATCATGTGTTTGTCACTTCACTCTCGGAGCCTGCAGATGTTATTAAAAGTGAGGATTATAAGGTTATGAAGTGCTTTGTAGAAGCCAGATACAGATTGGATGTTTTTATTAGAGGATTACCAAATTTTGTAAACTGGAGCGAGTCTGAGTAATTCCCCTGGAAGCTGCGCTGGGCTAGTTACGAAAGGGCCGATCTCGGAGCAGACAGCGGGCAGCACCTTGGCAAGGTGCACAGCGGGGCCATGGGGAGGTCGTGCTTGTGAGGTGGAAAGCTGGGTGGTCGCCCAAGCAGGTGTTGGGATTTAGCTGGAGAAAGCACAGCAATCCAGGCAGAAAAAGCCTCATCCACTATAAGATACCCAATATCCCAATCTCTTCTTCATTTCAGAAGACTTCTGCTGGCCTTGCATGCATTATGAGCCGTAAAACTACAACGTAAAGAAATCAACATAAAAGGAATGTAATTCAATGTGACTTTTAGACATATTGAAAATATCTGCATTTCGTATCTTCTTATAACTTACATATTCCTATATAATACTTAAGGAATCAAATAGGCCCTTAAAAGGCCTTAGATAGTGGCCCTTAAGCAATCGTGCTGTTCTGAGGTGATCGAATTTGGTGACATTTTAACCAAACCCCTGGTTTAACCACCCCTGCTGGTGGGCTTGGTGAGTGGGGAGGCAACCCACGCTAGTGAAGCACAAACAGCAACTCAGAGGAGGAAAAAAGCTGCCTCTTGCAGCTGTAATGATAACACTTGTCTAACTGAGGCCTTCCAAGAGAAAAGGCAAAAGTAAATTCCCTTCCCAGAGCTACTAACGAGGTAATTTCTTGAGGCAATTCATTTAAGAGAAGAAGGGGCCAAGATATCTCCTGAAGTTTCTAGCTTTTTGCATCAGTATCCATTCCCTACAAAGCTGGACAGTGACATAGCTGTTTGAGGGAAGGAAAAAAGAAAGATTTCTAGGTCATAGCTACAGTGGATTCCACTTTAAAGAGGAAAGGGAAAATAGTTGAATAAGGACTTTGTTTTATACTTCCAAATGCAGCTTCCCTTCTGCTAAAGGACTGAATTACTGCTGCTGTAATAACAAAGTCTATTTGGTTTGTCCAAACAGACTCCTAATCGCTTAATAAATCACTTGAAAAGTTATTTGATAGGGTGACAAATCATTAACTGGCTAGAGATCCAGCAAGCAACACCTGTTTCATACAAAAAGACTTGACTGGGAGAACTGGCCAAGGAATGACAGTGTCCAGTGCCAGAACCATCTTTTGTTTTTAATTTTTGAAGTCACTCCCCATTTATGTCAGTGGAGAAAGGAAAAAGAATGAGTCCATGTATATAATTTCAAAGTGTAATTGGTGAGCTAAATGAGTATGTTTGGTATTTATGCTGTATTTATGTGCTGCTTTGCTGTGAATTAGTCATGTGGATCCAGTTCCACTCAGAGAGAATCTGTTCATCAATCTGGATTCTTGCGGTTATTCAGTTTATTAAAATCTGGTTGTGTGTTTCTCTAGCTGAGTATATTTTGCTCTGGTTACAGCTATTTACTCATACTTTTGGCTAGATATAACTTGGCAAAGTGAAATTCTTAGCTTTGTTTTGATTTAATGGATGAGTTTGAATTTTAAGATTATTCTGACAGTATCCAACTGGGTGGGGGCTTTGAAATCTGCCTTTGGGTAGTTGAACTTGAATTCCATTATGCAATTCGGATTAAAAAAATATATATATCAGAAGATAAATTTCTCTGAGCATAGAATAGAGAATGCATACTAGACATGATCAGGTAGTTATGCATTCTTTATTATAGTCATATTTATAAAAAAAAAAAAAAGCCTTTGTGTTCTGAGTGATTTGGGTTTACGTGACCACATAGTTAGATAGCTGTTGGAAGTAGTTTTGTCAACGAAAATTGTTACATCCTAACAAGAAATACAGTCCTAAGATTAAACAGTAGATCTGGATTTTGGATGCGCTTTATTCAGTGTTCTCCGTGACGTGGAATAAGCTGCGTAACCTCAGCTGCCTCCAGCTTGCCCTTTTGCAGCGTGGTGATAAAAATGACTCACTTCCTCATGGGGGTATTTCGAGGCTTAGCTGAAGTCTGAGAAGTTGTTTTTGACCCTGAGAAAATTGATGTCAGAAATGGCAATACTGGAATACTAATCTTTCAAGGCTTTGATAAATAATTATCACAAAGTAAAAGCTCTTTTCTTTCCATTTTTTGTGCCCCTCTGATATTCCTTGACTTACCAGAATCTGAACTTAATACGGGCAACAGAGGAAACAGTGGACTTAAATAAACAAGAGCCAGAGCCCAAATTATTAGTAAATACCAAGGCTTCATTTAGGTTGAATAACGCTGCAATCCAACAAATAAATGAGCCATCAAGTTTGAATTTATGTAGCATACGAAACACATTAAAGCCATCTGACCATGACAAAGGCCCTTTCTGCTGTGAATAATGAGGCCAACACATTATAATATCCTTTAGATGAGACATTAAACCCAAGGTCCTTTTTGTTTGTCTCTGGTGGCTCTCCAGGTGGAAGTTAAAGACTCCATGGCGTTTTGCAGAAAAACATAGAAAATTTCCTGCCCCTGGTAGTATTACCAGCTCTATAAAACAGATAAGAATAGCCAAGACTGTGTGTGGTTTGATTATTATTAAGTAAAATACAAAATATCTGCCAGTTTGCTCAGCCAGGAGGACACTGGGGAAAGCTCCCTTGCTTTTGTAGGGACAAAACCAGGGTCCCTGGTGCCAGTGTCTGATTTGAAAATAATTTGAGATCTTAACAAAGTAAATCATATAAAAACACTTCTTACTTCCTATCATGAATGTGTATTATGGCAAAGGACAATAACTCCAAATAATACAGCAAATGTTTACATGAGTTTGTGCTTATATATCTAGATATGCAGACTGACGTGTAATTCCTAAGAACAGTTTGGACACAAACGGAAATAATGTTAGGCAAAATGTCTTGCCATATCCTCTAAATGTGATTTGCTTTTGGAAATCCATCTCAAATTTGAGTTTCTCTTGTATAATCCTAATCATTTTGTATCCCACAAGGAATTTCTGCTATCCCTTCCTTTTGGTATGAATCTCAATGATCTTTCACCTACCCAGAGAAAAACGGGCTCTTTTTGGCAGAATCTCTGTCCTAGTTGCAGAATATTGCACACAAGTTTCTTAGCATTAGACTAATACTGTGACACAAGAGGTGTCATGTCAAAGGTAAATTTTGGAGTCCTCCTGTAGGTGCATGTCTATCACCTTATTGTTACCAAGCTGACTGAATTCACTTATTTAAATTCAAAGGAACAAAGGAGAAGTTCTTTGAAATGAAGTTGGAGCCGTGATAGAGCTGAGCCCCTTAATAACTGAGATAATAGAGAAGCTTTTCACCACGGGCTGACTGATGAGTCTGGGCATCCTTCAATTTTCTGAATAATGAGCCAGTTCTTCCCTCTTGCCAAGGAACATATGGGATATGAGGAAATCAGCTGGAAACTCTGCCATGTCTCTCCTGAGCTGTACTTTCCACTAGAGGGTGGAAAGTGGAAAGGTGGACAGCCTTATGAGAAAATAAGGTTTGAGGGAAGCCTTGGTGCCAGTTCAGTCTTTGTGACTCGTGGGCCCCTTGGTGTTTGCTCCCTGTTTACAAGAGTAACCGGCAGGAATGTCACAGAAGGCCATGACTCTTGTCCAACAGTGGTCAAAGCTGGCTGGGTTAAGGAAATCAGTTCTGCTTCTCTTTCTTAATGTGTATCTTGAAACTCCCATCCTGGTGGAAATGTTCCACAGGTCACATCTTTCAGGTGTAGTTTTTGAGAAAGACACTTTCCAAGTGAGGAGAAGAGCGGGTGAATGGGGAGGATGATGTAAATGCCTGTCTTTCTTTGACACATCTTCATACTGATTTAATTGACTATCTCCACATTAGGCTTAGGAAGTATTCCTCAGTAATAGTGACCAAAAGCATATGTTGGCTGTGATTTTCCAAAAGTAAGTAAAGACCACATTTTAAATGTATTTAATGGCAGTTACTTAAAGATGTAGGTATTTCAAAAGTTTTTTTTTAAAGTGCTAAGACCTTCATAGTCTAGACCACCTCCAGCAGTCTGGCCTCCCCACTTGCACTCTGCATCTGCAGAGATGTCTCAGCTTTCCTTGGACATGAAGCACTTCTCAGGCCCCGAGTACGATGTGAGGCACCTCCTGGGATGGCCGAGGCTGATCCTGTTAATGGCAACCGTAGGGCTCTGCCAAGGAGAGCTCAGCTCTTAGCACCCGGCCAGGTCACTGTGTCTGTGCCGCTCTGATGCTGATGGAGGATGTTCTGCATCATCAGGAGGAAGAACATCAACAACAAAACGTGAACTCAGCCTGTGGTTTTCATATTTGTAGGAAACGTGAGTCAAGCTGGAAATTAGCTTTCTCTGCTGTAGCATATTATATGTTTATTGTCTGGAGATTTTTTGAGGCATTTAAGGGAGAATTTAAGTAAGTAACCTATGAAAGCACTGTCTTGTGTTTTGTACATACTCTGGGTCATGGTAGAAAGAAAAGCCCAAAGCTGTGTAGCCTTCCCCATCCTTATCAACCAATACATGGCTCCACCTTGGGACGTGAATTTCTCAGGAAGTTTAAAAAAAAAGTTCCAAATCTTTCTATAAACTTCTCTAAACTTCTCTGTATTACTTCTCTAAATGTGAAGGGTTATTATTAAGAAGATAAACATCAATTTATTTTTTAACTATGCTCTTTCTTTCACAGCAGTAGCTTAAGATGCTATTTTAACATAAGGGGCCAGATTCATCCTGTGGCTTGTGATAGCCACTTTGCACAACCCTTGAAAGTAGCATAAACAGCCTTCAAAGCGACAAGTGGAGGTTTCTGTTTGTTGGTAAGGCTGGACCCAGAAAATACTCTGTCCTTAAGTTCAGTTACTGTCCTAGCTCAGTAACTTACAAAAAGATGTTCATTTATCTGAAAACCATCTCTAATATTTCCTTGGATCTGGTTTGCTGTCAGAGCAAACCCTGCCACAAACTGCCTACCTAGCGTTAGTCTGGAGTTCAAAATATTTTCAACAAACTCAACTCAGGTTCAATTCAACTGAAAAAAAAAATATTAAGAGCGTTATTGATACCTTACCTTCATGTTTTCCCCTGTGCCTGCTCTCCATAAAAGCAAAAAGGCAGTGTATGTCTTTGATATACAGCTGACTCATTTGGACTCCATCCAGCAGAGTGGGGCATAGATATCTGCCCCCAAAGCAATTAAATGTAATGTATTTGGAGAGACAAAATAATCCAGTGGCACAGTTGTTATGCGAAAAGAGTAGCTTTTTTTCCAGGAGGCTTTTGTGGTCGAGCCTTTGTTGTGTGTGTGAGGGGGGTTCAGCTAATTTGATGTTAATTTGCAAGAATTAAGAAAAAAAGAAAAGTTGCCAAATATTTTACCGTACAACACAGACAACAATATATAGAACTAATTAAGAGGGACATTTGAAGGGAAAACAGGGTCGCACCATTAGCCCCTACTAAAATGCATCGGAGTTGATGAATTATTTTAATGGGACAGGATGACAAAAAAGGGACTGTTTCACCTAAGCAGGGACAGCTGGTCCTTCTGACAAGGATGCATTGCTGCCTTGTCGAGCCTGCCAGCCAGCCAGGCTGGAATAATAGTGCGGGGAGAGGTGCGAACGTTCCCATTCCCCGTTCACCTTAATTGAGAGCTAATAGGAAGTCTAATTACGAACACTTTGTATTAACTGCTTCATGGCTGAAGACACGTGTCAGACCGGCATGTCCGAGGGAGCCTGCCTGGATGCTTTGGAGGGCGGCCATGCCAAGCTGCCTTGAATCAGGACCTTTCGCCATGAGGCCTTTGCGCCTGTGCTGGGGTGGAGGGAAGGCCGCAGGGCGGCGACGCGCGGCCTGTTTCTCACCGGCCCATCCCGCCTCGGGGCGTTGGGGCGAGCGGCCTCGGGGCAGCCCCGGCGAGGCGCCGGGGCGCCGCGCGCGGCAGG
>NW_010576765.1:122818-141796 GCF_000705375.1 Tinamus guttatus
TGCGGCACCGCGCGCGGCAGGTGAGATTAGAGGATTTAGGCGACTAATTACAGAGTTTACTTTCGTACAGAGGGTTGGTGTGTGCGAGTGAGAGCGGGGGATTAACTTAATGGAAGAAATCCTTGGTGGCTATGTGAAAGGTAGTAGTACAATGATTATTTAGTCTTGCATCTCACCTGTTTCTGAGCACGGAAGTGCTTGAATTTGACAAGAGCAGCTCGAGGGGGACCAGGGGAGCTGCTGGGGCTTCATTTGTAAGTAAGTCACCCAGCCTGGACTTGCCACAAACGTAAAGCACTTGCCACTTGCTGGCTCTGTGGACTGAGTTAAACCAGACTGGAAACCACCGACCAGTTTCCAGAGCATTAGGGTCCTGATCCTGCTTCCCTTTAAAATAACAGCCTGATCCAGAGGTTTGAGTTCCAGGATGTAGGTGCTTGAGGCCGTCCCGTGCGCCTCAAGGCTCCAATGGGAGCTCTCGGGCACAAGCCAAGAGAAACGCAAAAGCCTCAGGCACGCTCCTGACACCCACGGCAAGCGCAAACCCTCGGCCCCCGTCGAAACCACTTTGATCAGTGAATCTCTTCACAGAAACACTTTATTTTGGTAGCTGCTTTCTAACAAATAAAGAATTGCTTTGTGGTTTCTTTCCAAAACTCTAATTCAGCTTTCCAGAGTAAGATGAAAAGCTAATTTTTTTGAAGTTTAACATATTTGTATAAGCATGTCAGGAGAAATAAATGACATTGATATTCACTGTGGATATCGGTGGCACCAGCCCCCAAAACTCTATCTCTTTTTCATCTTACTGGAACATTAACTTATGCTCCTGAGGGCTATGCAGCATGCAGAGAGAGAGCGCAAACTTAAAGATAATTTATCATAGCTCTCTCCTGTGTATCACTCTTCTTCCCTAAACTTTCCATATCAGAAAAAAGAGAATAGGGGGAATTTACTTTTGCCTTAGCTGCCTCAAGCTTCACCAGTTTAGAGTCTTAGTCAAAGCAAATGTTTGCATCCTTCACATTGACTTCTTGGCTGTGGTCTTTCCCGTTCCCTCGATAAATGGACAAGATGGTGCCTTCTGATAATAACCGGCTCATGGGAAGCTTCAGAACTCGCCTTTTGAATAGCTGTAATAACAGTAAAATATACCCAGAACTGCAGTAAGGATGGGAGGGAAGGAAGGAAGGGAGGATAAAAGGAACTTCATGGGAAGGTTGCTTATTGGCCTGAGAATGAGAGGACCAAGGAGCACCGCTCTGCTCCCTGCTCCTCGGCAGTGCAATTAAAGCCAAGGGCTCTCTTTTTTATTACATGTTTATGCTAGTGCAACAGAGCTGTTCTTAGACACAAGGTGCTGCCTATCCAGATGGGCACTACAATTAATAACAAAGTATAAATTAATGTTTAGTAACAATGCAGACACCCAACACCGGCACCCAGTTGTTCTTTTTTTCACGTTAATATTGACAAATGACCCTGAATGAATTATTAAAGCATAATAATTTACGTTTGACGGAGAGCTCAGTTTTATAATTTACTTTCCTCTGAAAGGGAAGCCAAGGTACAGAAAGGTTGTGGGTTTTTATCCTTCCTGATCTACAGAAGTTCTTTCCTGAGCCTAAAAAAAAAAAGAAAGACTTCTGCATCACAATTCCAAAGTGCTTTTTCTGATTTTACACCAATATATTGGCTAATGCTGCTGATAGAGGTCAGCATTAGAGATGTTTGAAGATGGCAGTTTTCATTGCTTTGTTAAAAAAAAAAAAGTGTAATATATGTTGTTCAACAGGGATTTTTCGTTGGTGTAGTCTTGCTTATTTATACCTGGTGTTAAATGAAGGAAAAGTAGCTGCAGAATGGGTAGAAAGCAATGAGTGAGACCCTTGAAGCTTAGCCCTTGAAGAGGTTTGATATAGAGTGCAGCAAAGTAACATGATACAGATTTCATGTTTATTTTTCAGTAGTTATGTCTGCAAGAGAAAGAGATGGAGTTTGGCATGGGAGCGCAGCACGCTGACTAGTTTTATCTATAGTCTGACTTAGCACAATCTTGTGTACTTTATGTCCCTGTGTTTGAGAAAAGCTCCTCAGCCTTGAGAAAAGGTGGCCAGTCCCTGCAGTAGACATAGCAGTCAGGCTTTCTAAATGTAACAAAGATTTCAGTTGTGTTTGTTCTATGCAATTCTTGTGATAATTTTGAAGGAAAATTACTTTAGTTGGAGTTTTGTTGGAGTGGAATGGACTGGTTGTGTTTATATCCTTGAAACAAGAGATTTTACATCTGCTGCATAGGTTACTTAGATATGGAAACTCTAGGTGATATATTAGTGATATGTAGGAATAAATGAACCTAAGTAGAGAAAAAAAAAATCAAAAGATGTTTTTAAAAAAGTCAGAAATACCTGACTGAAAAATACAGCAGGGTAAGTCCAGAAACTGTAGATCCATGGCCAAAGGAATAGAATTGTTGTTTGCACTGGAAACAGATAGGTATTTGTTTTGGACATAAATGTCATTGGCCAGAGTTGCAATGTTTGTGAAGGCAACTGCAAAATGGTCAATCTTGTGTGCATTGCCAGAAACCACTGGCAGTAAGAAACACTTTGCTGGAACTTGATAGTTATGTGTTTAAATATTGACCAGAAGATCATGATGACACTCACGAGCATGAAGCACTCTGGTCTGAGAATAGGACAGACAATGTTTCTTTTGAAGAGAGTTTTAAATGAAAAGCTAAGGTATCCTTCCACCCCTGCATCGACTGCAGGAGATGTTGTTCAAAAGAAGGGTCATTGCCGAAAACATTATTGTTTAGGCATGAAAATTAAAAAAAAGGGGTTTGTAGAGTCTTTGAAACATTAGAAGCAAACACACATAAAATACATCATTATGAAATCTCACGTAAGCTAAAAAGCCTTTTTGTGGCATCAAAGTAAGCATAATATATATGCAGATTAATATGAAGAGGAAGTGAAGAAAGGTAGAATGAAAGGTAAAATGAAGAAGGTAGAAACGTTTCTTTTTGTCTCTTTTGAGTTGCTTTTATGCTTTATAAACCAGGGGAGACTTAAAAAATGAAGAGGATTTGTTTTTGAAGGCAGAAAGGAATTTGGATACTGAATTCCAGAATCGGAAGGTCATGGAAGAGCCTAACATCATGACAGTGAAGGACTGGGCAGAGCAGTGCGGGCGCTAGAACTTGTGAGATGTTTGCAGCTCTATGCAGCTAAACTGCAGCCACTTCAGCCCTCTACTGTGAGTTTAACATGCTGTAGTGTAGAAAAGTAACATTGTCTGTTGTAAAAGCCTTTTTTTGGTCGCCGTTCACATTGTACAAGTTTACAGTAGCAAGATGAACAGGTGTTAGTGCACCTGTGTAGATTCAGCAGGGCTATGAGGCAGGAGTGTGGAGAAAAGGAGGGGGTACTAAAAAACTTCATTAGGGACTTTGTTTTCTGTATCCATATATTTATTTTTGTCCATGAATCTGAATTGTCTGGAACTTACATACTGAATTAATCACTCAAGTTTGCTTTTTCCATCACTAGAGGATGTGTTTTCATCATTAGAGGCTGTTGATTTCCAGGATAAAACTGGCATGAGCAAGAAAGAGGTACTTAAGAAGGAAATAGATCTTACAGCACATTCTTGCCCACTTATTTAACTGGCCTCTGCAGCCTTGCTGTCTGGCTTATTAGGAATCATTATGTTGGCCAAACTAAGAAAGAGCCAAGCGTGTACCACCCTTCTGCAGGGGACCAGGGCTGCAGGCAAGGCGAGAGCCACTTGGCTCCGTGGTTGCCCTGACCCTGACTAAGCTGGACGCTGTTCTGCCAAGAATCCATCACCGTTGATGGCTTGCCAGTTCACTTAAGCTTTCTTATTTTTTTAATTAATTTTCATTAAAACAAGAATTATACGGGGAATATATGCATGCTCCTTTTTTTTTTTCTGTTTGTTCCCCTCTGTACTTCCTGTAGTATCAACACAGTCTTAACAAGGATTAGATTGAGGCTTTTACAGGTGGATTTTGAGGATTAATATTCTTAATACTATGAAGATTTGCTAGGATAGTAAACTGCAACCTGAGAAAATAAAACTGAGGACCTGAAACGGGAATGTATTCGTCAGTATGCTCCCTGCCATTCCTGATAGCAGGTGGGTTATATGTGTATGTATATAGTGCTGTCTTTGAGAACTGTCTTGGGACAAGTTAAGTGCATAGCAGCTACTGCCTAAAGTGCTCCATGCATTATTAAGACATAACAAAGGTATTGATGTATGTGTGCACCTCTAAAGCATCCTTGCTGTAGACGCTGCGTGCTTATAGACGCTTGACCTCTGCCTGGAGAGACAAGAATCCCCAGCATCTGAAATCCGACATCTAAGTGCAGGCAGCAGTTCAAAACCCCATGGAGATGCTTAAATGAAGATAGAGAAGCAGGTTATGTGGACAGGCGGCTCCCAACGCAGTGTTTATATATGAAGGATGAGGCCCAGTACAATCTTCTTCCTTCAAAGGAAAGTAGGTTTGTCTCTGAAGCTTCCAATCACTGTGTCTAAAACACAGGGCATTTTTCTCAAGCCTGTGTGTACCTTGAGACCTTATAAGAATCAGTTAAGTCACTTCTCATCTGGAAGCCACATACAGATTTGTGAGGAGCTGGCATGAAATTTAATGGTGAGCTAATGAAAGAAACAACTATTAATCCGCTCTTATGTCAAATGGTTCTGGGTTCTCCGTGGTAACTAGAAGATTGTCAACCTACAGACTGCCGCACCTTCTGAGACAAGTTATCGTTTTGAATCACAGAAATTAAATAATACTCCCCTTGGTTCACTAACACCTTGAGAGAGGACAGATGCACAAGCCCCATGTGTCACAGAAAGAGGACAGCAGCAGAGCCTCTACAGAACCTCCTCCACGGTGGCACCACATTTGGCTCTCAGTTAAGTTCTTGGTTTTAGCGTTTCAGAAAACTGCCTCAGTACCTCATTTTTCCCTCTACATGACTTCCCCCCTCAGGTCAGCCTGGATACTGCGCTTTGTGGCAAAACCCTCTGGAACAGGTCCTACCTTTCCAGCAGAAAGCTGGGAGAACTGTAGTTTCATTTTGTTGAGTTCCCCAAAAGTCAGGCAGTGCTGGCCTTGTCCAAGCCACAGGCAGTTCAGCACTGAGAGGTGCAGCTGCCAGCTCTGCATTCCCCACAGTGGGGTTCTTCCTCCTGTGGGCGCTTTAACCAGGTGGGTTTCAGAAGAGCCTGACAGGCTCAGCATTTGCACAGACAGAGAAGATTCTGTGACTGCCTGAGCTCTGGGCATTGACTATTTCTTCTTAATGTCTACTGCTAATCTCCTTCAGACATATGAACTGGAAAGGACACAAACCATGTAGACAAAGAGCATCACTTAGATAATGTTCAGGCTGCTTGTTCTTAGTCCTCGGAGAGTCCTACCTATGAAGTTTAGCAGAATAGAAGAGGTTCTCTTTGCTGACCTATACTGTATTAAATAAAATATAGTTGCTAAAGTGGGAAGGCTGACTTTGCTATAAAGGTCCGAGCTTCTCCCTTGTTTGATAAATGACCATCATCAAAATTACTGTGCTCTCCTGGAGCAATTGGTCATTATTGGATGATCAAAAGTATTTATCAAAACTTTTGGTGCAGTGCTATTGATCTTCATTTGGGTTGGAAGGGTTTCCTTGCTGGATTTTGGGGGAGGAATCTGTCAGTAGCACAGCCATCAAACAGACGGCAGCAGGTATATTCATGTCAGAGAGATATATGACTATGCAGAAATTCAAAAAGGTGCCAACAAATGCAGCTCAGTAGCAGAGGTGGCTACTGTCACCTGGAAAAGCTGTTGGGATTTTCACTAGAAAATGGGAAGAACAGTTAACCAACTCACCTCCATTAAGAACTCTATGGCCTATCTTGAAATGTGCTCAGAGGAATTTTAATTAAAGGATTTATAAAGCTGTGGAATCCTCAAATCCTCTGAGTAATGTGCAACAGACCAAGACCTCTCCAGGAACAGCTCTACAGTATTTGCAAAATTAAAAACGTACTGAGCAACTGTTCTGAGTGATGGACCAAGGGGTGCTTGATCCACTTGATTCAGAAATCTATCTTACAGGATTCCTAATCCGGATCAATGTAATCTAAAATGCCTCTGTACCTATTATAGCATCGTGCTCTTGAGCAACAGACCTGGTTAAGAAGGCATCACCATTTTGAGCTTGCAATACGTCTTCTGTACCAGCCTTATCTTACCAGGGTTCAGGACACTTGTACTTATCTTCAAGGCTCTCGTGTGATCTAAATGCTTGATGTTGGCACATAGTACAGAAACACTCCCTGTGTGTAAGTGACTGTTTTCATAGATAAAAGCCATATTCTCAGAAAAGTGAGCCTTATTCTTTGAGACACCCATTTTCCCTTGTTTTTCAGTAATTCAAATACAAATTGAATCTGTAGCAGAACAGGAATTATAATTCCCACTGTATGTATCAGTGAGAATTAGATTTACAATTACCTTCTTTCCTCGGGAAAGTATTGCAGCAATAAAGTATAATATGCCAAATCACTTTGACCACTAAATGCACAAGCACCTTTTTCTTCTAGTCAATCTGTGTTTTTTGGGTTTGTTTGTATTTTTTCCTTTTCTTTTTGAGTTAAAAACAGGCTAATTTTTGACTGTTTTATAAAGGTATGAATTCAGAGTAAACCACTAAATACAACTAGGTTGCTCTGGATTAACAGTGGTATGAACAAAAGCAGAACTTGGCACAGTGTCTCCAAATTAATAAACCTAAATGTTTTTTCAACTAGTGGAATGACTTGAATATGATCAAACAGATTTTGCATTTAATCTGTGAAAGAAAAATGTGTTTGCTTGACCTGTAAAGCAAGTTACGCTGAATTTGATCATGAAACAATATTTATGACTAATTTTTAATCCACTGAAAACAGCTGAACTGGGAAATGCTGATATACTAGCATAACTATGACTGTGGAAATGGAACTAATGTAATATCTAAAACGAATGGGTGTAATGAAAGAAAAGGAACCCGAGGAGGTTGGTAATTCCTTAAAAGCATTTGACTCCGAGCCTCCTCTGTATGGGGAGAAAATAAAAGAAAAAAAGAGGCAGAAGCCCCAGCATGTGGTTGAAGCCCTGGCTGACACAGAGTATCACATTGCGCCAGCAGGGTCTGAGGGCAGGAACACTGCAGAGCAATGAGCTTGGGGCGCTGTGGGCAAGAACTACACGTGTGCACACACCAGTGGGGCCCGAGCGGGTACACACATGTGAGGAGAGAAAAACCCTGGGCTCAGAACGATCCAATGTGAATCAACGGGAAGAAACCCGTTTATTGGAGCAAAGCCGTCCCTTATATAGCAGTTCCCTTCCCGTGTGCTCCCGTCTCCTCTGATTGGCTAGAGCCTTTCTCCTGATTGGCTGTTGTCAGGCTCCCTCGATCTTCCCTTAGGCCGCAGGCTCCAAGTCACCTCTTGCTCTGCGCCACGTGTGGTTGCCTCCAACGTCTCCTGTGGCTGGTTCAGCGGGCGGCCATTTCCCTCCAACAGCGACTCCACACACGTGTCTATGGAACTCACCACAGCAGCTGGTTTAAAATAATAGGCGCCCAGTGTTTTGCTGGTGACATAATTCCCCTCCCCATTGCCTCAAACCCCTCTGAGCAGATACATTCTTGGCAGACAGTGCCTGTGATGGGGTTGACCCTCCCTATCTCTGAAAATGGAAGTAATTGTATGGGAGAGTAAAACTTGAGAGATGCAGAGAGAAATGACTTCCACTGAGAGTGGTGTTTTGTTCTTTTTTATTTTTAAGCACTCTTTTAATGTTGTTAATAGATCTTCTTAAAAATAAATTATTTAAGGAGGCTTATCTTTAAAACACTATTAGAATTATGACTAGAGAACATATGAATCATTGCTGTTCTGTAGCACAATTAATTTTCATTGCTAAGCTTGTGACCCACTTACATAGACCACAAACACTAATCTCACTGGATAATTAAAAGAGTGTAAATATCATTTGTCCAGTCCCCAGTGATTTGTTTTAGAAATCCAGCAAGCTCTCTACAGCAAACTTGTAGATAAGAAATCCTCATTTATGTATAGACTTTAATTATCACATACCACTAATGATTCTTAATACTTGCTTCCATATTTTACACTTAGAATAGAACAAACTGTACTTAATATGCAATTAGATACTTTCACCCATGAATTTATTTTCTTAACTGTAACTGTAGCATTCTGATGCAACAAGATGTGGATACATTGCACAAAACAGAAAAGTATTTTACAGCCTTGTAGTCTTGAATAAAATATTTGTATTTTTTTAATGTAAATAAGTTTTTATTTAAACATTTACCATGGCTTTCTAACTGCAGGTGCATAGTTCAGTTAGGGACAAAAAATAACAAGAAGCTTCACAACCAAGAAAGGAAATCTGTGGCTAAAAGTCATCCGACTCAGCGATTCAGTGATAAAATAAAATTAGCAATTATAAATTGTACATATTAGTTGTATACATAATAAAGTACACTTGGGATCATAGCAAATGCAAAGTGATGAAACAGATGGTTATACACATAGACATGAATGTTACATGCCCTGAAAATCACTAGGAGAAGCAAAACACAAGTACAAAAATCCTGACTACCTTTTTTAAGAACAAGCGATGTGTTTTTAAAACATATTAGGAATGAATCTCAACCATGTTTTAAGCTTGTAATTAGCTAAAGATCGTAAATTTGTTATGATGATGAATGAGAAAGTATTATTTAAATAGTTTTGGTTAATACAGGATAATGTATTGTATAGTTTGAAACACTTTCAAATCTCTTAGCATGCCATGAATACGAGTAGCAATACTTACTTAGGATAGGTATGTTAAATGGAAGGATTAATACAGCTTTTGTATTTTAAACAGCATAAAACTCTGTTTAAAAAATTATTCAAAAGACACTCTTGAATCCTGCCACAAGTTGGCAACTGAGTTATATAAATACAAAAATACTGAATTGCTAGGTCTTTGGTAAATATATGATAAATAGTTCTCTACTAAAACTCTATGGTAGTAATGCTAAAATTGTGGGAAAGAAACAGCAAATGCCAGGAGCTACAAAATTAAGGGTAAAGCATGTGATAGTCTTCAATATGTGAACTCAACAGGGGGGTTAAGAGAGTTGTTTATGTGGTACCTCACTGTGCTTACTTATCAGAAGGACATACGTTGTGTTTCACCCTCAACTGTTCATTTTCTTCGTTCCTCATAACTGGTAGGCCAATGGCGCCAAAGGCCAATGTTGGTAGGTACTCAACCATGTACGTGTGCATGAATATCTGGAATCCAGATGTGCTTCCAAAGTGGAAATAAGACACTATTTAATTCTAGGTTTTGGATTTCAAGGGATACTTTATCTTTTAGTACAACTGAACAACATGAATATCCTGAATAGAGATATGCTGTGAGCTGTGACCTGCATCTCCTTTTGTCATCATCTGTTGTTGCAAACCCACACCATTCTTCTGGTCCTCCCTGGTCCCGTTACTCCTAGATTAATTATGAGTGTTCAGAAATGATGATAGCCAGCTGGTCTGGTCTGGGGGTCCCATCTAGAGGTAGATGGGACATTTGGGACACTGGAAACTGTGCAGCCCCATCTACAATGCAGCCACATCCAACCTTGCACTGAAACACCTTTAGAAAGTATGCAGATGTGTATGACAGACAGCAGAAGATATATAAGGGTCACCTATTCCAAGAACTGATTTCCAGCTGTTCAAGCTTGGAAGCCGCAGTAGAACCGCTTGGTTGCTAGATTGCCTTCCTTATAAAGGAAAACGCAACAAAACAGAGCTATGTTTTTCATCCTTTTTTTTTTTTTTTCCTGGGACTGACGTAGAGATACTTACAACTGAACACACTGGAAGCAGATTAAACTAGGAATTAGAAGAGGACTCCCATGAGCTAACACAAATGCTTTTATACTTGGAAGTACCGTGGAAGAGTCGTCCCTTCTTTAAGCCATTAGACCCACCCATAGAACTCTATATTTGAAAAGTTTCTGATCCTAAATCGTGGTATTATTGTACTATGGACTAATTGGCAGGCTCATCAAAGAGGCTGAAAATTGCATGAGCCTTGGAGACTGAATCAGCTATTCCCACGAGATGCATCCTTCTCACACTAGGGTGGGGTCATACAGTTTTATCTGTGGGAAGCTTTTCTTGTCACTAAGCAGGATTTCATTCGAAAGAGCTGTTAATCTAATACTTCTAATTGATACCAATTTCTTTTTTAAACTGGTGTTTGTAATTACTCTCATATATGCAAAATAGCCTATTTGTGTAATATAACAGACAGGGAGCTGCTGTAGGGGCAGCAGCTGGAGGTTCTACATCTTCTTTCTCTGATCCACTTTCTCTTCTTCAGTGTCTTTTGTCTCTTTTTGTCTTTTCTACTCTCTTGTTTTCCTTGATAAGCTCTTCTCCCTTATTATTTTTCCTTTTTTTTTTTTTAAATCTACTCCTATTTAGTTATTTCTTCATTTTCCCAAATTCACCATATTCTTCCATGAGGTGAATATCTCCAGAAATATTGTAATTCTGGATGACCTATATACAAATTGACATTTGCTTTGACACAATGACTGGGTGAAATTCCTTCTTCACTATTATAATAGAAAATGGTACCTGTTCCCACAGAAGAGTGTTTCTTCTATGATGGTTGTATACCACTCCTCAGGTGCTCAGTAGTATGATAGGGGAGCCTTGTTTTAGGAATAAATATTAGTTGGCTCTTTAGGCTTTAGGTTTTTCTTTAGTAAGATGATGTAAGTTAACCCTAGAGACTATTGCAGACTGAGATCTGCTGAGAGACTAGGACTCATCCTGGCTCCACACTGCAGCATCCTCAGGACTCCTTATCTCCAGGACATCCATTCCAAGCCATCCCACTCATAAAGGCAGCCAGGCAGGGCCCTACAAATCTCCGTGTCACCTTTGTCTTTGTGTCCATCACTAGATGTGATGTTTAGGTTCATGTGACTGCCCTTCATGCCCATACCATGAGCAGTTACCACCGCGCAGCCTTCCTGCCTGTCGCTCGCTCCTTCCCCGCAGGTGTCCAGCTGGCGCTGGTTTGTTGCCCTCTCTGCTGCGCACTGTGACGCTGCAGAGCTCGGCTCCTCCTCAGTTCATATCTCCCCTCTCTTTGTCCTTCTTTCTCTTCTTTTGGCTCCCCCTAGCTGAATGTGGAAGTCCGGGTCGGTACAGTGCTGGCAGGAGCCAGTAAAATACTACAAAAAAAGCCAGGGCTTCTGTGGAACCATGTTGAAGACTAGCTCCTTTGTGTGGTCTGATGAAGGAAGAAATGACGTAAAATACTGTTAGGAATACTGAGACTTAACCCTTTTGTAGAATTTATATTTTATCTGATCAGTGAGGGAAGTCACGTACACGAGGTATTCGTTTCCTGCGTATCTTAATCTAACTTAGACAGGGAAAACATGGTCTCTCTCTACAGGAGGAGCCAGGTGCGGCTCTGTAACACGAAGGCACAGCCGAATTTGCAGGGGCACCAACATTCGTCCATGCCTTAGGCTAATGTGTAGCAATGTTTTTCATCAACGTGCTGGAGGTCAGGCAGGCTATGGACAGTTAAGAACTGGAAAGATTCCTAAAAGAAAGAAGAAACTCCTCAGCCCAGCCTAAGAAAGGCAGCGAGCTGTGATTGAGAGGAGCTCTGTGGAAGAGCCCATGAGGAACTGGTCTCACCAGAGGGGTAAGGTGGTGCATTTTATTGACATAAACTCATGCTTTCTTTGAGCTACTTTTGTTCTAAAGAAACATTAGTTTGTCTTGACAGTGCTAGGTGGCCACGACATGCTGTTGTCATAGCCATGGCAAGAGTAAGGATGTAGACACTGAGTTGAGATAGTAATATGTGGAAACTGCTATCAGGGGCTATTTCTGAGAGAGGAAATGGACTGCAAGTTGCAGGGAGAGAGACCTGCAAAGGAGTTGCATGCAATGAAATCATCCCTCACGTGTGGCATGCCTGAAGTTAAAAAAACAGCCTTCTATTTTGGTAAAAATTTCTGCAGCATCTAAGGAATTATTTTAGCAATTGAAAAGTACTTCTTTACCACCTAGATGACTTAACACTTTGTAAACAGGTTTTCTTTGAACTCCTAATTAAATTAGTTTTGGGTAGAACACAAGCACCATAAATTCCAGCTCTAAAGGTCACATTCTGGAAACATTATAAGCCACTTAGAAGCTTAGAAGGAGACTGCTTTTCTCAGCCTTTATGATTGCCTTGCAACTCTGTGATAGCACAAGGGTGGCAATATTACTGTAATTAAATATCCCTTGCAGCAGCCTGGAGAAGCAAAAACACTCTGGCCATCTAAGATGATGTGTGGTCATGGAGCAACGGGCTTGGGATTGCGATGTGCGTAAGGATTAGCTGCGTCTCAGCCATTGTAACATGACAGCATCAACGCCCACATATATACCTCAGCCAAAGAGCTGGTGTTGATAAAGTGACCCCATTTATATATTTTATTGGTCAAAAGCGTTGTACGTACAGAAGAGGGAATTCTTCAGACTGTCTCTTAGGGAATCCAGTAATCTAGCTTTATTCATTTAGCAATGGCCGCCCTCCTCGCCCTCCTGCGGTCCCAGTTTTGAGGCCAGGATGGGGTGTGCGTCTGCGCCCCTGCCACGACTGCAGGTCGCCTTGCAGTTACCATCCACCCACGGCAAGGACACCCCTGCGGAGGCAGCAGCAGGGTGGCCACATGGCGTTAGCAGGACAGGGGCGTCTCAACCTGCCACAGAGTCTGTCTGTCAGGCTCCACCACAGTCCGTTCCCTTCGGAGAACACGGCTACTGCTCTCTGCCTCTTTAGCTGCAGGTTCTTAGGTACCAATCTGAGAGCAAAATATGCAAAATATCTGCAATATGAGCTTGAGTGCTTTCTAAGAATTCTTTTGTGACAGAAGGTACGACAAAAACTGGTCTCTGATAAGTGGCAATTTTATTCCGTAAGAATAACTTTTTAATAGGCAGTCAAAATCACTATAATTAAAATTATAGGAATAATATGGTTACTTCAGTAATAAAAAGAAATACTGTATTAGCCAAGAAATAAATCAAGGGAGTCCAAATGACACATTTTTTCCTTAAACTTGACCTGCAATTCATGGTTGACGCTAGACTTGTGCAGCTACTGTGATGCGCATGACTGCAGTCAGGGTGACTTTTTTATATCTCTGTCAAATAGTTTTTTTTTTTTTTTTTTGACTGATAGCAGGGATTGAGTAAGAACCCAAACTGGAAAAAGCTGCCTAACTTGCACAGCAAACTGGAAGTATGAGGTGCTGTGTTCACTGTAGCAGGACCATTTAAAAAAGTGGCTTTCACATTTCCTTAAGACAGAGAAAGTTTATTGTATGCATCTCCATCTCACAGCAGCCTAACTCTTCTATGAGTATTTGTTTCTGTAGTATCTCCCTTTTCAACCAATGCTGGAGTTTTTCACTAGTTCGTAGTACAGGTTTTTAAATATTAAGCCAAGAAGCAAGGCTAAAAACTCTACCACAGAGAACTACCACAGCCAGCCGTCCTCTATGGTCTGGGCATGGAGGACAGCACATGGTTCATGCTGTCCACTTGCACTCGCATTTTATGCCTTGTATTGTGCTGTAGTTCCAAATACAAAGTACAAAGAGCAGGGCTATATTCATAGTAAGTTTATACTAGCAGGCTTATAATAGTACATTTATTTTTATGCATTCCAAAAATTAGCATTTGTTGGATTGTTTACAGCTTACTTGTAAACTTGCAACTTAAATTATACTGTTTTATGTGATTTAAGTTGCAGACTCCAATACAGTATTTCTACGTGCTGTAGAACTGTAGAAAAATTCTTCATACCCTCCCCCCACTACATACTCATACTTCCTATATCTGCCAGATGGTGTGGAGCAAATTATTCTAACACTCAGTCCATGTGAATTTTAAGCAGATGAATATAACAGTCTGCAAAGCACTTTGCCTCCTTTTATCATTGACTGTGGTGCTGGCCTGTTTGATCACACCCCAGAACAAACAAATCTCATTAATCAGTGTTTTCCCTTTTTTTTTTTTTTTGCCTTTGGCTTCTCTCTCTTTTCCACTCACTTTTGGATAATTTCTTTGGGAAGCCCCTGCTTTTAGGGAGAGATAATATTTTTGTTTATTTGGTACTGCATTTAAAAATGAATTTAGCATTAATGGAAAGCACCAGCTTGATAAACCTGAGAAATAGCACCATAAATGAAACCTGGCCTGGGCATCAGTGGTGTAAGTTACCCATTAGTAACCTAAAATTTATGTCTCTATAGCTGAAAGAGTAATGTGATTTAAAGTCCAGGCATCCTAAATTACTAGGACTCTTACTGAAACTGTCACTGAATCTTATGAAATATGAAATTCTGATACAGTTATAATGCTAGTTTCAAGGGCTGAATTTAATCATGTGGCAATTTCTGTTGTGGTAAATAAAAGTCTTTGTGGAAGATTGCAAATTTTGCAAGGTATATAACTGTTGATCAGATTTCTATATACAATTTTGCTGGAAAAGTCTTGGCTTTTTACAGCGAAAAAGTTAGTACATATATATTTGTCATGTTCTCCATATTCTCTTAATTCCCATTAGCCTATGCTGGAGACCTACAAGATCCCTGTTCGAGTAGATCACAGCTACAGATAAACAAATGGGAGTTTTTTTTTAATATCTGATAAACTTTTCAAGTAAAAATGGATTTGGAGAGTATAATTGGAGGCCTAATGTAATATTGCTTTTCAGCAGTCCTTACTTGTGCATTACAGCTTGCTTTGCGCTGATGCCCAGGCAGCTTTGTCCTGATATGCCGATGATTTGGGTTGTTGAGCGGCTGCCTCTGTACGGGTCAGGGCAGGACGGAGCTGATGCTCACGATCACTCACCCACTGAGTTGTCTGCACAAATCATTTGATTCTGTCTGTCTCAATTTCCCTTTTCATAAAATGGACGGGTAGTCCTCTGAGTCCTCTGCAGGTGCATAAAATACATTGTAGTATTATCTGTAATATATAGTAGGGTGTATATATGTATATGTATATATTAGCAGGGTTTCTGACGTCCATGTATTGCGATGGATCCAGTATCCCTGTTGACTTTTGTCTTTCCAAAGTCTTATAAACCCTCCCTCTTCCCCCAGGTCAGGATTGGGGAAAACCTCCCGATATCAATTTAGATTGTTTTCAGTGGGACCCCAAATGTAACCGAAAAGAAAGAAGACAATATAAATTTTCCAGTGGTAGGCTATGATCTAAACAAAATATCCTCTTTGCCATTATTCAGGAAAACAAATAAATAGAATTAAGGACAAAATAGAAGAAAGGAATTGAAACAGAAGTTTAATCTACCTATATTTGATATAGCAAAAACTTATAAGTAACTATACACCTTCTTCCTGTGCACATGTTATTTAAGACATTTTTAAAGCATATTCGAATGGCCTGACTCATTCATGTCATCATTGCACCATTTTAAGCAGTTATTTAATAATGTACATTGCAAGAAAATTCTGCTGATAGATAACATGTTCTTTAACCTGTGATGTATTTCAGGAAGCTCAGCCAAATGCATTCAAAAGAGCATGCATGAAGGATTGGGAGATCTCCTCATAGACTCTCTGATAAAGTTTTTCTCTTAAGCCCTGCCAAAGTGGCAGCATCCCGTGGTCCACCAGTGTGTATTCAGAACACGTATTAGAAATGATTAGCGTTTTAATTTAGGGGTGAAAAAGGCTCCTCAGTGTGAGCCAAGCACAACGTGGTGCTTTCTGAGCCGTACCACTTAAAGTGATGACTCACTGGCATCAGGTGACTGTCAGCTTGAGCAGGTATCTCTTGCATTCCTTCTCCCTTGGCAGTATAAGGGATCTAGGTCACAGTGAGTTCTAGGTAAAGCTTTCAGACAGCCTTAAATTTGTTAATATCGATCATAAATACCTCTCCCAAATCTTAACTCTTTGATCCTAAAGCTTCTGTTGAGATAAGCTCCTTTCCAGAGATTTCCTAAAAGATTCTCCGCATCAAAGAAACCCTGAAACTTTTTGTTCTCCTGTGTTGGAACTACTTAAAATGTGCAAGTTGACAGAAAGGTGCTATGTTCTCAACAATTCATTATATAGAAATCTTTTTCCCCTCCCTGGTAATCCTTTTCCCTTTGCCTTTCCCTTTCCCTTTCCTTCCCTTCCCTTTTTTCCTTTCCTCCAGCTACTTGGTGCATTTATTCTGCCAAAACAGGAGACTCCAACCAATGTAACTATTGGCCAAAGTGATTAATCGCGGCATGTTCGTCCATGTACATGGAAGGCTATTTATTTAATGTATTGTCTACTCCCTATTACTCTTTCAACCATTTGTTAAGAACTTCTGGACTTCCACAGTAACTCCAGCTAACAGAGGTCTGGAAAACATAGGAAAAAGGTCCATGGTACACGAGCAGAACATCTGTGTAGCATGTGCACAGTGAGTCTGGTGTTTCTGAAATGTGTCAGACTTGCTGCAGATAATGTGTGCCTATTGCTATATGGGAAGGCCTAGTCAGGAATATCCGGAATATGGAACCCACAGAGGTGGGAGGGGGTTCTGATACTGAAGGTGCGACAACATTGTGATAACGGACAAAGAAACTTTTATCTCCTCTTCAAAAGTAAAAGGCCTAGTTAAAAGTCCAGTGCAGCCTGGGTTTACAGAGCTGCTGGCAATACCAGCAGATGTAGCCGAAAATCAACCTCAAAGCTGGTGAGAGGGAACAAAACATGCGAGTGCTGACATCCGTGTTCGGCACACGGTGCACCGGGAACGGGGCAGCGAGAGGGGAGGCGAGTGCCATTGGCGCGGGCTGGGGTGTGTTGTCTCACAGGTGTCTTCACAGAAAAGTCGAGGGAATTAAAGTCAGAACAGCACATTTAGCAAATGCCAGCAAGGACAGCGCTTAGGCTAATGTCTGCTCTCATTTTGGTGCAACCTGCAGTAACTAGATATACGCAGGATTTACACTGTTAGAATCCTTTCGTTCTTATTCTCTCCTGCCTCAATGACAACATCACAGTGGCAATCTACATAGCACCTGGACTCTTCTGCTGGGACATCTGTGGCTTTGCACCTAGGACATATGGCCACTTGACTGTTCCCTGACCAAAGTTCCATGTGCAGCCCTCTCTCTTAAGCTGTTTGCAAACTTGCAAATTCGAAGTAAATGTTGGTGTGTGGCAGTACATACATAACCTGTACGTGCATTCAGAATGAATGGAGACTGTTGAGTGTACGGGTACATCCAGCTGCTATCACATGTAGCCATCAGCTGTATGTATTTTAGACCACTAGGAAAAAGGGGGGAATAAATAGGTAGTTAATGGGGGATAAAGTGAGAAGATAACTTAGTTCGAGTTGTGGAATTCCATATCAGTGTGGTGATGATGAGGTGCAGACTTGCATCTTGAGTGCTTGGGTTTTTTCTTAAGCCAAAAGGTGAACCCTTCATTTATTTCAGCCCTGTGACTCTTCATCCTTACTTCAGAACAGCATCCCTTTTCAAAGCCAGAGATGAAGCTCTCTTTAGAAGGCTGGATTTTTCTTCATCTTTCATTTTTTTCTTCTTCTCATAGTCTTACAGCTGTCTGCCCTTGTGATCTTCTGTTTCTGCACTGCTGCTGCTTTTTTCCTTTGGCATTCTCACCTTTATATACCCTGCTCTCCTTCCTTCCCCGCAAAGGGAGCACAATGTTGGAGCTGGGATAAGTCTCAAGGATCAGTATTTCTCCAGGGAGTATCCAGACCACAAGCATAAGCAGACCTGGATGCTCTTATAGAACTGTCTTGTTAGGACAGATTATATTTTTAAAACTTCATGCTGCAGTAAAGCAGCATTTTTCATACTGACCCTATGAAACAGAACACGTTTCAGAAAAATGGAGTCAGCAGATCTATTTGAAAGCCCTGACACTGGTCTCAATCTTAATTACCATGGAGCTGATATAGAAAAGTGATTTGTTGTTGGGATATGACAGAGCAGATTATGAACATATCTCTTAGCTATTTCTCAGTATTAACTGTTGAAAACATTTTAATTCAGTAGTATTAATCACCATGGCGTTAGCCTCGATGACATTTAGTCTCAGAATAGAAGTGGGAGGCGCTGTAGTTCCAAATAAAGCGCCCATAGCCCATCTGCAAAATCTGTGTCCGTTACTGCTCGGTGGGGTTTGTAAAGCACAAAGCAGAAAACCTCTCCTAGATCCATCTTGGGGATTTTAAGACATTATTACCCTTAGCTCCCTACAATGTTTCCCTGCTGGACTATCTTAATCCTCCCAACAAAGCAATTTATGTGTGCGCCCTAACTCATTTCTCTGCAAATGAAAAAGGTTACCTTAAAACAGATTAAATATCAGCTCTTTGTTAATGTGGCTTAGTTGAAAAAAGTACCTCAAGAGAGGTTATAGAAACTACACCTATGGGAGAACTTCAGGGTTACAGGATGTGCAGGAGGGATATTACAACTGCCTGCTGTATAAATGCCTATCAATACACAGGCAACAGCAGGGCGGCCCATATTGTGTTCTGGTTATTTTAGTCTTTCCATTTTCTTTAAGTGACCAAATAAATCCTCTAATAAAAAAATGAGCACATAAGAGTCTCATTTGACATAATATTCTCCACAAGGTCCACAGTGTTTCAGACAGATTTTTCTACTTTACTGTTTCTGTAGATCAACGATTTGTTTTAGCGAATATTTTTCACAGAATATTTGTGCTGAAGATTCAGTTCTTACCCTATCCCTCTCCAACAAATGATGCTGAGCAGCATTTCCTTTTTTTTTTTTTTTTT
>NW_010576766.1:7104-41950 GCF_000705375.1 Tinamus guttatus
CTTTCCCCTACATAGAATAAATAACTTTGTCCACTCACAAAAAGGGCCAAACTCACTTCTCTGTACACCATTCTCATATATGTAATTGACATAATGATTGAAATTGTACATAATTCACAACTTTTCTACTTTTACTTTCATTATTACTCTTTACATCCTATGTGATGTTTTCCAAAATTCTCAACTAATTAGACTGCTGCCTTCTTAAAGACATGTTTGGATTTAACATAAATAACATTGTGTAATCAGCACTTAAATGTAAAAGGAAACAACAGCTTATTTTGTACACTAAGATCATTATTCTCAAACTGACCTAAGAGTGCAAGGAAGAAACATGCCCTCAATAATGTTCAAAAGCAACTAGATTTGTTTCATTAAGTTATGTAAAACCCTTGCACTTAATGTGCAGAAACTTAAACTAAATGGCCCTGAAATCTATTTGCAGTTCTTCAGCTCTTTTAAAAAATCTGCTCAAAAAATAGACTTCAGTTATTTATTGTAAAGAGAAAACAACCACTCTTGCCACCTACAACAGCACCCTCAGAAATAAATTGTATCTTAAAACGCAAGTCTAAGACTATAACAAGAGCTTGGACAACATGCACAGTCTAGTGATTTCTGTAATAACACTACAGTAAAGCCATTTTTAAACACTGCAATAATTTAAAAAGAAAAAAAAACACTCCAACTTAAAGGACTCTTGGATATAGCACTAGGAATGCTGGGGAATACTTCAAATAGTAGCAATAAATAATTAAAGCCATATGACAGATCATAGCATAGATTTGAAGGGATTTTTTTTTCCAGTGCTCAGATCACTTCTCCTTCCACACTGTCCATCAGTACTTCCTATGCTGCCTGAAGGATCCGTGTTTAGCATGTCTGTAGAGTAGCTATAGCCTAGCACAACAGCTATATTGTAAACAGAGTGCCAACATTCATCCTTACTCTGTTCAGGTTTACAATAAATTGCAGAATGGTCACTGAACAAAATAAACGCACAAAGCAAAATTCCATACATCTCACTGTGGGCCGTGACATTTCCACAAAGGTGAGATGAAGAAGCAAAGCCAGCAGCTCTGAAGCTGCACAAAGAGGACACTGTTTCTCAGGGTCAGAGTCAACGTTGGGTCAGTTACTGTATGAGGAACCTACAAATGACCTTTTCCCAGTACTTTTAGTTTCCAAGATATCTTCAAGATATTTGGGGCGTGGGGGGAGGGTGTCAGCTGAAGTTATTTGCTTTCTTTTCAGCAGTTACATCAGCAGAAATGTACCACCTTATGAAGCACCAAAAACTAGAGCTTACTCATTATGATATTGTGTGGTCTGGCTCAAGCTGCCTCCCACCTTCTCAGCAGCACTTCTCCCAAATAATGGAATTGGGCTGTTCACCAGCTTCTGCCTTCACACAGTCCTCCTGGCAAAACTATTCCAGATGAATTCCCACACTTGAATGGGATCCCACTCACTCTAAGGGGACTCAGCAGAACTGCATGGATCTAGGCAGATCATCCAAGCACGAACTCTGAAACACCCAAGGAAATTTATGAATCATCCCAGATTACCTAAATTGCACACACAATAATCACCTCTTCCAGTGCTGTAATATATTTTAAAAGTGACACAAGTTCTGTCATTACTCCAATTCAGTAGCAAAATATAAGAAATTATGACATGGTAAGAACATTACATATGCATGAAATGATCCTGTTTGCTAAGATAGCACTGAACACGATGGCTGGAATTAATTTTCCAACTAGAAGACAACGTTATTAATAAAGTGTGACAGAAAGAAAATCAAATATGTTAATTTAAAAATCTAGTAATATCTTTCGGTAACAGTCAGATACAACTTCAGTAATGAATGTGTTATCATAGCCCAAGAGAGAAAAAGCAATATTTTCATTGTAACCATGAAAGAAACCTTTCCTGGCTTAGGAAAATAAATCAGGAAAGATTTTTAGGTATATTGTTTTCACTCTGGGTAGATTAAGCTCAGGGTAAGCCAGGTAGTTCTACAGCCCAACACTCGTGTCCAGCTAACGCCCTGCAATGACTTCTACGAGCCCTGCTTTGGGAATCAGATCAGAACATGGGTTTCTAAATGGACATCCAAAAGCAGCAAGTTACTGCAAAAAGTCAGATCAGCCTGGTGCTCCATGGCACCACTGCACACACGATGTGCAGCTCTCTCCACAGCTTAAGCAGGCACCATTACCCACAAACACAGGAGAGTTTCTTCCTACGCAATACAGGTCTGAAAGAAAATCTTCATTGCATGCACAAACACACACACCATGTCAGTGTGTTTTGCTTCCATCTTCACCTCCATCAGGGGGTGGGTGGACACAGGCCAGCTGTGTTCAAACAGGCAGCCTTGGGAAGCTGATCCCAGTGGCACCCTGCTCATTCCCCTCCACAAACAAAGCAGCATCCAGGCTCCCTCCTCTACCTTCCCATGCCCAATGCAACAGACGCATACAGGCTCCTGTGCCCACTGCTGTTCAGATCATCAAAAACACTTTCTCCTTTAGCTCTTCTGGTGATATATCTCACATCTTCATCTGCTAGCCAAGCCTGTCTTCCTTCTCACATGCCTGTTGCTCTCCACTCCAGCATCCAGGCCAGACATCCCCTGTGAGGTCAATATCCATTCTAGCCCTAAACACTTGTTCCACATATACTTGCTTGCCTGCAGGTCCTCACCCCCTGCTTTCCTTTGCCCTCTGCTCCCTGTTTGCCACTTCCTTCTGCCCTTCCTCTGCTGCTCTCACCTCCACATGTGCTTCTCAAGAGCAACGGTCCCAGCAGCCAACCCCTCCCTTCCCCTCTTCTTTTAACACAGTTCAATTCACCTGCCTGCTGGGCTTGCATAGAAACCACTCCTTTCCCCAAAGATAAACTGATAGAAAAGAACAGCTTTAAATAGAGCAAAGAAAAATACCTTGGTTTTGCTCTGAAAACATTTTAAGTCTGCAGTGCTTCGGTGATGTTAAAACATCTTAAAACAGACACCCAGCAATAGCTAAATAGCCTGGCAGTAGCTTTCAGACTTCTGCTTGTTTGAATAGCAAACATGCACCTAGCTCCCTCACAACAGCGTGCATGAATCAGATGATTTAATAGCTAATACTGTTAGCTCCTGTATATCCACCAGGCTAATAAATGAATAACCTGCAGCCTAAGATTCGCTTGAATGTAGTGGGAAGGAAAGAGGGAAGATTCTTTCAGATCAGCCTTAAAACTGCTATTTCTAGAAGGATATTCTATACGGCCCCAAAAAGTGCCCCTGACTACAGTAATCTTTAACAAACAACATAGAAAAATCATTTACTGCGAGTGTGACTCTTATCAGAAACAGCAAAGCACTTTAGAGTGGGCAGACATCTATTACATATGTTTCAGTGAAAATTCCCAAGGAATATTCTGCAGTCTGGCACTGCAGTGGAGTGTCATAATACCAAATATGGAGAACACAGCACAGCAGGGTGCCCAGGGACAGGAAAAGGCAACGCAAAGACTGCCCCAATTTCTGATAAAAATAGGTCAAAGAGCCAGTATAATCCAAGTCTGGCAGCGCATACTAATCATTGACAGTGTTGCACACTGGCATTGACTGAAAGCAACCCGCACACAATCTGATTAGCTAAATACACAAAAAGGGAGCTTATGATATTTAATATTTAAAACAAAAAATGCAGATTTCCTTTCATAAAGAAAGTATTGGCTTGCCAACCAGCTCTGGATAACCTGGTAATAACCTTGTACTGATAATCAGTACCTAATGTGGAGGCATACACACTACACGTTTCAAAATTCATTAACGGATATTTGCTCAACTAATAAACAAATATGTTAAACTAGGAATCTCAAATTCCTAGTTGAGATGCAGATGATTACAGAACAGGAGATTAATACACAAATGCATACAACCCTTCTATGATATCACTGGCAGAGAGGAGATAGAATCAAATAGAAAAGACTTTACATGTTTTCAAAAATAAAGCAAAGTACCTGAAGGACAGGGATGGGCCTCCCTACCTAAGCACTAATGCACAGGCTTGAGGCCTGTTTAAGGCTCATCGGCCACTTTCTTCCAAAATTAAAAAGGATTATAAAGTAGCACAGAAGGAAAAGCTAATGTTACTGTATCCCAGAGACAAAACATAACCACTTTAGCTTTAATCACTTACTACTCTACAAATCCACACTTACTAAGATGACAGTTATCAGAAAAGGGACAAGTGTGATCAGGATTTCATTTTGCAGGTATATTAAAGCAATAGATGAACTGACCTGTTAAACAAATACTCTTTCCAGAAACATATGCATCTTGGCCTGGCAAAATCCTCCTAAATTAAAATCTGTAATGAAATAAAGAAAAACAGCTTCATATTTGAATGTTACATGAGATAATAATGATTTAACTGTTAGATGTTTAAGTAAAAGTTTCTTATTCCTGCTATAATGCAAGTATACTGGACGTGCATGATCTGGAAAACCACTGCTAATAGACGTTTCCTGCTCTCACAGTAGAGCAAGTTTAAAAAACAAACTGAGCTTTTACCTTCAAACAAATGAATTTCTCCATTATGGAATTAAAAAAAAAAGAAAAAAAAGAACCACCAAAGAACTCAGGAATACAAAGGCAGCTTCCGTTTTTCTCCAATAGTTTTAAATGGATAACAAACAAATCAAAAAAAAAAAATCATCTTTACAGTTTTGTTTTTAGAAGTGAGCCTTGAGAAATCCTACTATGCATGTGCCTGTCAAACTATTTGTCCTCTTCTCAGTAACTTTTTAACACACTGATTCCAGCATTTTTTTTTTTTGAGAATATTCCTGCAACTTGGCAGCTTGGCAGAAAGGGATATGAGGAAAGGCACGCACACATTTCCAGGTACGTAGCTCACTCCCCTTAACAATATTACTCCTCTGTACAAGGATTGGGACAGCATAGCCCTGATAACCCAGGGACAACAGGCCTGGCTCACCAGACACCATCCCCATGACCCATCCGGTCCACGTTCCATCCACACTGACCATAGCAACTACCCAAGAAAGCAGCTTCCCCAGCTTCCTCTATTTCAAAGCATTGCCTTTTTTTGCAACATTTTTATTAATTTCTGCAATTTGACAAGATTATTTGTCTTGATTCCATCATTTGATCAATATTTATTTCAAGTATCAAAGGTACAGCAATGCTTCACTACAACATACCATTAAAATTCAGATTTGTTCTTCAAGGAGGGCCAGGTAAAAATAATAAGCAATGTGGGCACAGCCTTAAGACAGTGCTCAAAGTAGTACATTAAATATTAAAATTCTGATGAGTTTTAAAATAAAAATCTGGTGTCTCATAACTAAGTTATCAGACATCATCAGCTCATTACAACAGTCTAGAAGCTTCCCTAGAGGCTGGGCTGTCTCAAGGGAGCCATCTTGCCAATATTTCTCAGTGAAATGTAGTCTGAGCACAATTGCCACTGATTTTACTTACCTCATTCGCTTTGTATCTCCAAGCTTTATAATGGCTGGCAGTTCACATGCATTTTAACATGGTTTAAAAAGGAATCAGCCTGAATAAAGAGAATAAAATGCTATTGTCTCCTTTCCCCGCATACCTTAAATATAATTGCAAGTGCTTTTCCATTTCCCTAGCAGGGTCAGCACAGTTTTTCCACATGGGTCTCACCCCTAAAGATGCATGTGACAATTTGGCACAAAGAATTAACCTGTCCTGGGGATTGGTGTTCAAGGGGAGGGGACACAGCTCCCTCATGACAAAGGGCAGGACTGCTAGGTCCATAACGGCGCAGCTGGTGGGTTCAGGGAGGGAGGCCATGTCTGCCCGCAAGCTGCGATGCCGGGGCCCTGGCGCCTCAGCCCCTTCCCACAGCCTGCTCAGCCACCTCGGGACCACACGCTCTCCTGGCGGCTCTGCCGGGGATTCCACCTTTCCACAAAGACAGGCGGTGGGTCCGGGTGCAGGCGGCTGGAGCGCAGGAGCACGTGCTGCTCTCTCAGGAGATGCCATGACGGGTCACACAGCAAGGCCACCTTAGCTCGAGGGACCAACCATGCTGGATGAGCCAGTTCAGAGCATGGGGTACAGCAAGAAAGGCCATAAAGGGCAGGCATAGACGTGAAAGAGGAGATGGACAATTTTATGGTTTTTTCCCCGCCTCGCTTCACAGCAACCAGCAGCTCCTACTCCAGCAGCTCTGGCTGTGACCTCTGCAGGCTGCTCACTGCACTCGCAAAGCCACAGGATTCAGAGCAAGCAAATGAATATTTAATCAATTAATATCAGGCAAGTGTGACAGCTTCAGATAAGCCAGCCCTCTCCACAGCAGGAGATCACAAACATTTCATTAAACAGAGAATATTTCCATGCATTCCTCATGTAAAACTGGGGGAATAAAAGCAAAAGGGAAAATAATGCTGTTTACACAAGTCTCTGCAAAGATTTCTTTTTTCTTTACATGTATAGCACAGTGTAATGAGCTTGTGGCAGTTATCTCAAAAGAAAACAACAACTAGAAGTCGCAAAACGGTTTTAGTTTTAAACTATTTACTGAACAGGAAATTATCCCAAAAATCCTTTTTTTTTTTTTTTTTTTTTTTTGGAAACAGTTTGAAGGACCATCCTGGCCCACCAGGTTTTGCCCCCTACCTTTCCTACCAACACTTCTGCCACCAAGCTGATGGCAGCATCGGGACCTTATCCACGTACAGCCAGCTACCATGATCACGGAATGCAAGTAGTAGTGTGTCCTTAAACCCTACTTAAGATTGTGTTGTAGTTGGGGTACATATAAATATTCTTAAAAACACCTAGCTCTTGTAAATCATTTTTAAAGTCAGTTAATTTTCTACACAGACGTTATACAACAAGCAAGTCTTAACATACATAGACAGCTTTAGGTGGGAAGGAGTAAACTAGTTCGGATTTTAATGTTCATGTAGGTGCATTTGGATATAGCTCCACCAGGGCTAGTCTACCCAGCTAGTTAGGAGTACCAAGAAATCTGAGTTTTGTCATGATGAAGCTATGCTGCCAGCCAAGGTATCTCTACACAGCGCTGCTTTTACCTTGTAGACATATCCCATCCTTGATGCTGAATCACTGTCTTTTTTTAACGTTCTTGTCAGAAATGGTGAACACAAAGGGTCACAAAGATTGAATACCTGTCTCTCTAGGTCATATTTTTGTGACACTTGTGCAGAAGTCCAGCATTGCATAAATCATAGAATAAATAGCAAGGCCTTATGATTTCACAGTTGAAACTTCCTGTAAAAAATATTGCATTAACTGACTTCCCAGAAGGATGAAAATATGCTCAATTGGCTGCTTAAAGTGGCTTCTAAATTCTTCTTATGCAAAATTAACTTGTTTAAAATTGTGGCAATTTATTTAAACAACTAAACATTTCTTACTTAGGTCCAATTAATTTTTTTAGCACTCCTCTTTGATGTCTTTAAGAAATTCAAACATCCAAAGTAGAGAAAGTGCCTAGGGTAAGCACTTCGAATTTGTTTTTGTGTCTGGATAAACTAGTTTCTGGTGACTAACCACTTCTGCAGAAACAATCTTTCTTTGCTTCAGTTTATTCAGCTCAATGTTATATCTTAACTCTGAATGAGCTAAGTGAGGGAAAACAACAACAACTCATTTTCTTCTTCAAATGTATGCAGTAATGTAGGTAGTGTCCTAGTTAGCAAAAAAAAAAAAAAAACACACAACTCATAATTTCATAAAATATGAAGTTTGTTATGCAAAACTTGGTATTTAAGATACTTTGTTTGTGATTTTTAAGTAATCACAGCCTTAAAATAATTCTTTAAATTGCTTCAACCTGTTCCAGTCTGTAACAGACTACTGTAAACACACAGATAGAAACCAGGCCATTGATTCGTATACACAGAAGATGTGTACAAACAAGAAAAATATAGGCTGACTTTTTGCAGTCTGAACCCTTTCTCTAATTTGAGTTTGATTGTTTTGTCTCTTTATAATGCCAGGTGAAGAGCATCTTTTTATCTGAAGGGAGATTTGTGGATTCAAGCATTTATTCTCAGTCCCCGCTACATATGAATGTATTTGAAGAAGGGAGGAGATAAAAGTCCAATTAAACTAACATATGTGTCTGAGTATTTGTTCTTAATACATCAAAAACCTGATGTAAAAATGGTCCTTAACAAATAGTGTGTGGAAGGATAAATGTTTCATTGTGCAAAATGCTATTTTTATGACAAAAAAGTTGACAAGTTCACTCTATTTGGCCTCTGTACCAAGCCAGCTAAATTAAAAGAAAAACCTCTAATTCTTCTAAGCAAATGATCGCTGTGGGATTAATGTTCATTTGTACTGCTTCCTTGTGGTAAAAGTTCCTTTAAAACAAAAAAGCCTTTTGAAAACCTGGCTTTAGGCTCCTCATGCTCCCCACAAATGTTCCATATGATCATGTTTTAATTTCCCAAGTGCAAGAATCTTGCAGAGCTGCTCAGTGTACTCTTGGGCTGTGAAATTTCATGCCATACTATATTTGTTGAATCAGAAAATCTGAAAAGGTGTGTAAATGAAAATCTTCTAAGTGAAGGGATCATTTCAATAACAACTTTAAGTTTAACCCCTCTTGTCTTCAGAGAGGTTTGCTTAATCTGTCTTTATTTGGGAAGAAACATCCCTGTAGGTGTCCACTACAGTGGGTTAACTTCTGTGATTATTCAGGTATAGGCTTTTGAAATAGATGGTGCATCTGTTGGTGGGTCACTAATCACATCTAATTAAATTTAAAAATATGAATTGTTAAATTCAGCTGGATAGGTGCCTGTGCAAGGAAGATGTACAAAACATGAGAGTGGGTATTTCAATCCTAGGAACTGGCATATTAAGAAAAATAATTTCCAACATATGATGGAGGCTGAATTAAGGCCACTTAATTCCATGGCTTTTCACATATAAGATAAAAATTCCACCCTGTACAGTTTGACTTTCAAGAAAGTTAAGTTCTGTTTTGGGGTACTGAAGTTGCTACTTCTTTTTGCAGCTTGACAGTGTATTAACAGTGATATGTAGCTGGCACACAAAGTCTAACTGTATGATCTTGCCATGTATTCCCCTAAATATTTACTAAGGAAGAGGGCGGGGAGGCCTGAGGGTAAACAGAGGTTAAAAAGGTATTTTAGGAGTGATAAAATTGTCAGTGTCTCATAGATTATTGAAAGCCTTAGCAGTTATAAAGACATGCCCTTAATTTGCTTTACATTTCTCCAAAACCTTTTTCAATATTTTGGTGAAATATTATTGAAAGGTGGTAAAATTCAGTTATGCAGCTGGAAGGAAAACATGGTCCTTGCTTAGGACATCTCCTTCGGTATCTGAGAGCTGTTGCTGTCTCTGCTTCATAGCAAGGTCATTTCTATCAATTCCATCCAGATGTCTGTCCTCAGGGTCTGTCCCAATAAGGTCTTCCCTGAAAGCAGGGCCCCACCTGGGGCCTTCAACCTCCCTGTTTATTCCCTCTTGTTCCCCTCCTACTGTTTTTCAGTGTATTTTTTCCTCAATTCAACTCTCACTCCATAAACTTATGGAATTCCATTAGTTTATCTCAGAAAGGAAACAAAGCATGCAGGCCCGCTCCGAAGTACTGCTGTTTGATTTTTCTTGTTTTAATTATGCTAATTGTTTTAGGTATTCGTAACATTTGTCTTAAGCAGTATTTTGATATGTAGAAGGCACACCAAGTCAAACTAAGTGATTTTGCCATGTATTGCCCTGACTATCTACTGAGCAGGAGTAGGTCGAGGGTAAAGGGCGATCTGGAGATCTTCCAAACCTGCCTGGATGCAACCCCGTGCCCCATGCTGTAGGTGTCCCTGCTGAAGCAGGGAGTGGGACTGGATGATCTCTAGAGGTCCCTTCTAGCCTCAGCCATTCTGTGATTCGGTGATGGCGATTACTGCTGTTCCCTGTCCATAGTTTTTACCTTATGCAGCATCAGAAAGACCAAGATGCTCCTAGTGCAAATGGAGAGGTAACAATTTTACAGAAGGAAGCTGCATTTCTAGTGCCAGACCCAACACCCTCAAAACTTCTTGTTGATCACAATCGCGCACAGGCTCCCAGTCACCAGCAAGTATGTTCATCTACTTGCAGCAGGTAGACATATATTGCTTAAGGAAGACATCTGAGTAGACTCCTTTCAGCGCTGTTTGATACGAGTAAAATTCAAAATACCATCAAGTCTAGGGATAGTGAATCAGCATTTTGTAAAGGCTTTCCTGCTTTGCCATACTCCAAGCAGTGCCAGTACTGTGGGAGAAAACTCTCGGAGCAATAAAGCTGTCTTGTTGGAGCTCCTCAGCAGTGTCCTCTGTGGGCATCCTTGGTAGCTGAGAGATTTTGATGATTAAGCAGGGCAGAGTGGGAGGTAGAGAAAAATATGCTCAATTTTCTCTTGCTTCCTTAGGAAACAGAAAAACTCCCACCCATATTTCTAAGGGTATGGTCATTTTCTTTCAAGTAATAAAAGAATAAATATCTGTATTTAAAATAGTACAACAATTAAGCCAAGTATCCTCTAAAGCTACACAAACACTGCAAATCCCCCACAGCGCTCTTGTTTTAAATGCAAATTTGCAAGCCATGCCTGGATCCTGCCAAAACAGGCGCTGTCTGTTTCTCCCCGTCAGTTTGCATACAATAAGCCATTTGTTTGAGAATGAGATCCTTTTAAGTATGTATGTAATTAAGAAAATGTCTATTTTAAAGCAGGATAGGTGCCCTGCAGGTTATGCAGTGAAATGCCCACACTACACAGCCGATAGCCAGGCAAGCTTCTTTTAATCAAATCTAACTCACCCTTTAGCATTCCTGTAAATGCACTATTTACCTTATGCTAACAATCTCCCAACAGTGATAATAAATGCACTGCAAACAAAAAAATAAACACAATTCTATAGAGTTGTGCATCTATATGACAAAATAATAGAACTACAGTCTTCCATGCAGTAGCATCTGCCAAGCCTGATAAGCAACTGCATGAAAACATGCCTTTAAGAGTATAAATCACAATCCATGTATAACACATGGAAGTAAATTTGAATGTTTGGACAAAAGCCTGAACAATGACATGCTCTGAAATGAAAGCCTTGCATGTTCCTGCCTTGCAATGGGTATAGTACCACCTCGAAATACCAGTGTATCTCTGACTCCTCAGAAAAATAAAGTTAGAAAAGGCTTCTTAAGCCTGAAATTACACACAGCCTTCACTCTTACAAAATAAGTTGCTATATCAACAATATATCTGCATATTAATATTTTCCATACATGAAATGGCTATGTACTGTCAAAGTGTTAGAGACCAGTATCAACCACATTATGCTATTTCTTATGACAATATCAGCAGTAATAAGTGAATAAAGTACATCTGTCCTCTGCCTCTCTCTTTCTGGGCCCTTCTTGATTTTTCCTACTTGAAATGCATCTCTCCCTGCTCATACATTTAGCTTTAGTTTTCCACATGGATGAAGCAAAGCAAAGAGAGGGAATGAAAGCAAAGGAAGGAAACATGAGGACTAAGTGAAGGAGCACAGCATGGGAAGGAGAGGGAAGAAGGTGCATCCTAGCTAGGGACAGAAATAGCTGAAGCGAGTAGTGTGGTGGGAAGGATCACAAAGCAGAGCATACTGAGTAGTAGCCAGAAATCCCATTTCTGTCTAGACCAGTCTTTTCAGTCCTGTGATGAGCACAGAGTGAGCAACTTCTCCCACTAACTGAAAAAGAACTAAAAATAGGCAGAAAGCAAACCTCAAATTTTTAGCATACAACAGAGGAGGTGCATTAACATTTTAATGTTTGCGGCTGGTAACAACAATTCTACTACTTAAATCTCTGAGTATTTCTAATTGGTCATTAGCATAAGCATCCAACAGATATATATACACCCACACCGAGTACTCAAGCAAGTATAAAACCAGGCAAAAGTGCTGGGTCTATTTAAATATTTACCAGCACCCCTAACATATCTGTGCTTGCAGATTGTAGAAGTGTCACAACACACTCAGTAGTATATGATCAACTCATTTGATCCTAACTCCCTAAATCCAGAGTACGTTTCATTTAGAAACAGTAAGGCAAAGGTCTCTTTCAACTCAGCCTTTTTAAAAAAACATATGGGTACTTTACAATTTGAGGAATATTTTCAGGGGAATACTGCATGGGAAAGATCTTAATTACACAAGCTCCCGTGACTGTACCTTTATTGAAAACATGAAGCTGGGACCACCTCAGACCATATAGATGTGTGTGTGTGCGCGTGTGTATGAATGAAACATCTAAAGATCTTCCGAGCTATTGCAAAACCAGACATCCTGCACAAAATTCCAAATGAGGAACATCAAAGAGTTCAAACTAAAATAAAGCATTCAAATAGAAGTTCAGTGATGACCACTTCATTCCCTACAGTATTGCCGCTGAAAGCCCTGCAAGTGCTTCCCAGTCAGTCACCTCTTGTAGATCATGCTCTATCCTATCAAAAGCTCCTGTTTTAATATTTATGATGCAGCCACAGGAGACTAGCACTCAGCCAGCCATTTCTATTCAAATTCCTTCCCTCTCACTGCCAAAACACCAGGGGTACCAGGCACCAGGCAGGTTTCCTCATCTACCTTGCCATTAGGTGGCAATGAAGCAACATGCATCACTAAGGACAAATCAGTGCCTGATGACCCACTTTTTTGATTTCCTGGCCAAACTAGCATTAGTGGAGTACTTTGAAAATACATAAAGGTTAAAAACGCAAATAAAAAAAATCTTGTTTTCCTCTCCAATGCTGGGCATTTCTTCTCCATTGTTACAACTGCCAAACCCAACTTTAAGTACATTTTTAGTGTGATAAAGATTCCTTATGATACTTCATTTTCAAAATAACATCCATCATGCCAGGATCCTCTGCTGTCTACCCTTCAAACTAACTAGCATCAGAAGTAGCAAAATGGTACCAACGGCTATAAAGACCTTGTGCAATACTGGAAGCAGGAGTCATCACATCAGTACAAACCATTCGGGCAAAGGCTTCAGTTATAACTTAAATATCTGCACACCATCACATCATTCTTACCAGGCAAGGAGTAGCAGTACCTAAACATTACAAGCTGCATCACAGTCTAAGGGCTCCCTTCCAGCCTTAATATGCCACAGGGAACTTGCGACTAGCACAAAAGAAGCTTTGAGACTCAAGAACTGACATAGTCCAGCATCTGGTTAAAATAGAAGGAGGGAAAGGAGGAGTTCAAAGTGCTGCTTTTGCTTCAGATTTGTTTTTGTTCTGCCTTGATCTTTATTTTTTCAGCTTACAAGTGCAGGAAGGATGCTTTGGACAGGCATGGTGAACTATACAGAAAGCTTGGAGATTCTTCTTTTGCTTAGAAATCCAGTAATTTTGTAGAACTGCCAAAGAGAAACTGTGCTGGCCTGGGAGCAAAAAAAAAAAAAAAAAAAAAAAAAAAAAAAGAAAAGGCCATACAACCGGTAAAAAGTGTGCTTCTCAGTCCCACCAGACTGCTGGAGGTCCCAACTGAAGGCAACCTCTAAGGCTGAAGTAAGTTCATAGAATTGAGCACCTCAGACCAAAAAGCCTACAGAGCTTTTTATGACTCAGCAGCAACAGCGGGAGACTCGCGGGTGACTGAATACGAGGTGCACAGTGAATATCCTGTGCATGTGCCACGGACAGAACGGGAGGCTCCATCTTCAGGAGATGATGGCAAAGCAGCTAAGTCAGACAGTAACAGACAAATGACCTGGGGGGGATGCATCTTAATCTTCACCTAAAGTAAATGCTTAATAAATCCATAAGCAGTTACACCTCCTGCCAAACGATCTGCTTTTTTACATTTCCCCAAAATAAAGATTCAAAGCAGCCTTTCATGGCAGGTTGTAGCTGCCTGCCTACAAATCTTTGTCAGGTTTCTGCCAAAGGAGCTATAGCAGCCACACATTTGCTACTTTAAGTGCTGAGCGACAGAGATGAATTAGGAAGGATAAGTAGAATTGTGGTTTGAATCTGCATTTTGAATAAAAACATACAGATAAAATTGGCTAAAGTTTTCCATGATAACAATTTGATTCTGATTTTTGTGCTTTATAATAGCATAGTCTGGCAGGAACTCGACAAAACTGACCTAGACCTCTAACTTTACCATGTCCCTGTGATCTGTCATATCTCAGCTAGCTTAAAAACACAAGTGTTTCAGAGAACTGAAAAGGATATTGCTTAAAAATATATATATTTATAGTGAGACAGAAGCTCCTGATTAGATTACATTTTTTTTCCTTGTCATCTCTTTTATCACCATAACACCATCGCTAGTGAAGTAAGGAAAATAAGTGTGATATATCAGAAAATGACCAAAGAAGGACCTACAGCATGTTATATACCCTTCATGCATAGTTATCACATGAAGATTTATATCTGACAGTGTTTGACAGCTCAATTCTGCTCACAATTACCCCACTCTAAGCTAGCAACAACACTGTACGGGTAGAAAAATCAGAAGCAGGCCACAGTGCAAGTTGTTCCTTGCTACAAAGACTGTTTTCTGGCATTCTTGAAAATGCTGTTATTGAACATAAAGTGATAAAAATGAAATACTTACTAGGCTTATTTAACTGTGTTGGGAACAATATGTTATTCCCCCTCCCTGGCTATGAGGTGTCATCAAGCAAGAAAGGTACCAGGACCTTTGCTACACTCCTGTGTCTACCATGATGGTAAAGCACACAAGGAATTTGCAGCCCACAAAGGCATTCACTGACAAGGCTGGGAAGCAGAGCTGTCAGAGTTTTCTGCTATACTTTACAGCTCCTAATTTTTACAGGCATTTTGTTAATCATCCTGTTCAAAGCAGTGCAAAGCATCATATCTGTGCTATAACTTTATTTTACTATTCAAAGTTTATGCTTTATTGATATATTTTCATAATTTCTACCTGTAATTCAGGATATATTAAAGGCCTAATCACCCTTCTATAGGACATGTTCCAGACAACTGCTAAACAATATTTTATTTAAAGAAAATAGTAGTAAGCTCGCTATAAGCAATGGACTCACACCATCATAAAGCCTGTATATAAAGGGAAGAGAACAAGGCCAGGCACAAGCAGATGCTACTCTGATGGATAAAGTTCATACATCCACTACCCAAGAAGCAGCAGGCATAGCAGGCACTAACCTTTCCCAATAAATAATGCCAAGCACACAGTGGATTCAGCAAGTCTGGCAGCGGCGCCCTGCGGGGCTCCTTTACAAACCACAGGGCACATGGTTAGCGAGAACTGTCTGTAGGCAGGCTCCTAGCAAGAAAGTGTGAGCATTAAGGACAATTCAGTGCAAAATTATGTTTTAGAGAAGGCACAAGTATACAAAGGAGAATCCCATGTGCAAACTAAAACCCCAGAACTATTTTAGCAGTGTATGCTTGAGGAGGAGAGCTGACATGCTGCAGCTGGGGAATTCAGGTCAAGGGAAACCTGTGCCATTTACACCCTGCCTTCTTAATACCCCAATGCTCTGGGCAGATATAAGTCAGTTGATTATAAATGAATATCACATTACACAGTCACTGTGATAGGACTAAAAATAGTAGCTGGCAGAAGAAACTTGTCATCCTAAGAAAAAAGCACAAGTGACCCTTGAAACAAGGTGACAAAAACTGGTCCCTTCAAAGGAGAAAGAGCATCTGCCTTGTCTCCATGGGTATGAGGATCAAGCCAGTCAGGTAGCCAAGAGCACTCGCCGTGGTGAAATCAGATTCTGTGGCAATATCCAGCATTCATTAGATAGCGATGGCAGAGTTTAATTAAACATTCAGAGCTCTAAGATTGTGGCTAGCAGGCACAAAACCTCCCGAACACCTGAGCCCAGCCTTGGCAGAGCAGCAGCCAGAAAGCAGCCCAGCTCACGGGGAAGCCCCGGGCAGCAGGCCGGGCCACAAGGGCTCTGGCAGGATTGCAGGAACCAGCTTTTAACTTCTGCTCCAGCTACAGTTAGGGCTTTTGCCAGCCTTTTTATCATGCAAAAGCAGCACCGGAAAGGAAATGAAGATTATCACCAGGCTCTATCTGAACTGAGATGGAACTGAATTTAAGACAACAAAGAAAAGGTGTTGTCGCAGCCCTAGGGCTTTCCCCTGCTGACTTCCAAAGGCCAGGGACACACATGGCAGAGGTGCCAAACTGCTCCAAACAATGCAAAAATCTCTTCTAATGAGAGCTACTAGGAAGACAATTCAGAGGGGTCACTGCTAGCTCCCTTGATAACAAAGTCAGCGTTTCTTAGTGTTTCAGTCAAGCTAATGCTTGATCTATCACCTCCATTTACAAAATGAGGAGAAAAAAAAAAAAAAAAAAAAAAAGGGCAGCATTTAGAGACAGATGAAGCCATGGCTTTGTTTATCATTAAAACATGAACCGACAACATAACTGTAACCTCTGTACCTCAGGAGGAAGCATCTCAGCCTTGGAGCAGCTTCTGGCTTTCCCACGAAGAAAAGCCCCCAGTTTTCTCCCTTAACAAGCACAAAGGCAGAACACAGCATAGGCCTTGGGAGCTGAGGTCTTTTCTGTCAAGTAGAGAGGTGCCACGGCCACATGGGACCTTCACAGTTCTTAACAGAACCACATGACCTTGTTATTAAACATATACACTCACAGCACAGCCAAGAGCTTGCTTTTTAACCTGCCTCACACACTGCCTTTACCCTGCATAGTAACCTGCAGGTTTCTACCATTTATTTCCTGAAAAAGTGCCTTGCACTGGCCCGGCAAGAGCTGGCTGCTCCAACAGAGACTCCCAAAAACACTCCCCTAGAATCTCCTAGCATTCTCTTTCAAGGGGAGCCAAGAAACACATGACATTGAGACACCTCCTCTTTCCACTCGTCTCTCAAGATAGAGTATAATTTAGGGTGCATCATAAAATAAAACAGAGATTACATAAGAGTTCAAGGTGGGGATACTGAACTAAAAATGTTCAGCAGAGCCCAGCACTTTTTTGATTATTGTTTGTATTGTTCAAGCATGGGGGAAGGTAGGAGGAAAAGTTGTGAAAACATTAAGGGGAACTCAGAGGAAAAGACAGAACAGGCAATGAAATGACAGGTTAATTCTAGCAGGTTTTCTTTAGGTGCAAAATATTTTGTTCAGTTTTGGGAGAGTCTGGGTTTAGAATTTTTTTTTCTCTCCTTCCCCAGCATATATCAGGACAGAACAGCATGTGCAGTCCAAGTGAGTAATTTATTTATTTATTTTTATTACCAAAGCAAATCAAATTGACTTCCAAAAAAAAAAAAAAAAATCTAGGATGATGGATTCTGCAGACACAAAAATCATTTTTTCTCCCTGTTTTTGGTCACCTGAGCCAAGTTACAATTCATTGCAGATTTTCTGCATGTGCATTTTAAATCCTCCCATTACAAGGTAACAGACTAGAGCAGCACAGAGCAACACAAAGAGCTGCGGCCCATGTGCGCTCGGAGCAGCAAACTGTGGATCTTTGTTCCCGGCAGAGCCCTCCACATCGCGTCTGCGCTGCTTTGCAGCAGGGCAAGCGCCAGGCTCCCAGCACGCAGCTGAATTCTTCATTTCACCTATATTTTCTCAACTACTTGCTAAAGCAGTGAACCAGATGAAACTGGTTGGCGCTGCCTATGACAGGATATTAGCTATTGAGAGCCTGCATACATTAACTGCCAGAACAGATGAGTGCTTTAACACTTACAAATCACAGGAGGAGAAGAATAGAGCTAGAAGAGATCGTTGGGCTCCTCGATAGATATGCTGATATCTTATCAGCTCGCTGCAGACAAGCCAGATGTGGAGGTGAGCAGAATTCAAGTACCAACCTAGCTACCAGGGTGGGCGTCGAAGCACGGGCGCTCGGCGATGCGCAACCCCAGCGCCACAGGAATTCCAGCCGCCAGAAACCTCTGTCACATATGGAAATTAAACCTCAATCCTGTGGTGAGGAACAAGAGGAGTCAGGGCAAGCACAACTTGCTCCATGCAGTACTCGCCTTATGACATCCCCTCCTAATGGCAAGCTAGTACTGCAGAAGCACCAGAAATTCTGCCTAAGCCCCATTTTGCTGCCCCTTACTCTTGGCTAACACAGGAAATTCCATTTGGTTCAACCTTCCACAAGCTCATTCAAGGGGCAGTGTGAAAAATTAGAGAGGTAAGAGATTATTCTCCCCAAAGCACCTGTAGAATATGATAAAAATCAGTATCCCCTTTATGAACCAGGTTTCCAAAAATAAGAGGCTGAGGTTTGCCATGTTTGTTTTAATGGGCCCAGTAACTTGACATTCAGGAAAATGCATTTATTTCTGTACATAAACAGAAGCATGAAAGACTAAGGACAGCTGTGCATCTGTTTATCCATAATATATACGCTATTATCCGGCTCAGGCCAAACAGACCTTTTACCCTCATTCAGCACCTGATATCCAAGGCCTTCCAGGCACAGATGCTCTGCTGTGCCCCAAAGGGCCGCTCGGAGCCGCTCTGTGGAGCGCTGGGCAGCGGGACAGGGCCGAGGGCCTCACTAAGGGCACCTGCGGGGTGGCCGCGCTGAGGCCCTTCTGCCCTCCATCACCTGGTGTCCTTCACCCCATCAAGTGTCACTGCACCCAGTACTAACGCACCCGTCCAAAATTTAAAAGTAGTTACCACTTCCTTTAGAGTCAGTGGAAACAGAGGAACTTGCTTGGAGTTGGAGCAACATAATCCTGAGGGACCTGGCTTTTATTTATTAAAATATTTTTCAAAATGTGTCACTATCCTTGCTTTTTGCTGGCAGACGGGATCCAATACCTTCTCTAACAGCTCATACCCCTGGCTTCCCTACTCACACTACCCATGTGCACAGGGGCAGATGAAGATGCAGTTACCCCATGAGGAGGGGGTCTGGACAGGCCCTCAAGATCTAAGCATGGCTGGCTCTTCCCTGTGATAGGGCACTATCAGGGCCCTGCAGGCGCAGACAGCAGCGAGCATCCCGCGTACCTCGGCAGGAGCCCACTCCACAGGGACTGGCGGTTCTGGAAGGTGATCAGAAAAGGTAATTAAATGCACAGAAACTCCAGCAGTGTGGCCAGCAGCCAGGGCCAGCCGCCACAACGCACGGCCCGAGGGCAGAGCTACACGCACGCCCTGGACAGTAACCACTGCCGCACTTGCTCCACCACTGCTATGACAGCAGCGTGGAAGTGTTTCACGCTGATATTTATTCACCGAAATATAAAAACTTGGCAGGACCAGAATTATACACAGCTTTCTGACCTGTTGATGTCAAAAAGAACTTATAACACTTCAGAAAATAATTTATTACTTTCCTCTAATGCTATCTACTGCAAGATTTCACTAGATAGGTGAATTTTAGGTGGTGCAAAAATGCTATTTTTAATTATAAAAGAATGAAGAAAATGCAAACTATTCCCCCTAAAGTACAAATTTAAAAAATAAAGGGAACCAACCAAAGACAAAATTACTTTTGTTGCAGTGAAGTATTAAAACAGTTCTAACAGCCAATTGCTACTGACATGGTGGCTAAACCAGTCCCTACACAGTAAGGAACCGCAGCACACCCGTATAGCATGGACTGGACATGTTGAGGAAATAAAAATCTCTGAACAGGGAGAAGGCAAGCAATTAATTCCCCATTTCCCAAAACATCTTTTAGTATGCCAGTTAGGCTATTAAAAAAATACACAGTTATTTATAGAAATCTATAGGACTTCTGTCAAAAGAGACCTTGTTAGTAGGAAAAATATTCATTTTGGATGGGCTAAGCACTATATATGCAGTGCTTTTATACCTGCAGGGCTTTTCCTCAGGGTAGAGGCAACATATTCAAATATAGATTTATGCAGCACTTACAGGCTCCCTCTCCTGTATTTCTGGGGATAAGTCTTCCCCAGAGAGGAAGGGGGCAACCAAGACCTACAGTATCACAACATGTAGGCGCTGGCTGACTTCAAGTCTTCTAGCATTTTCCCCCCTATAACACAGGGCAAGCACCATATAACCTCAACTATATCCAACAACTATAGCCTCAGTATTTTCCCTTATGTAATCTGCAGGGAGAAGAAGAAAATGCCAGGTCTCATTTCCAGAATACACACCTTCCCTATGAACTGCTACCCAAATATGTACATCTGATCTTGTTTAAGGGGATGTTTGCAGTAGCTATAACACCCTTTAAAGTCCTCCTGCTTGAAGCAGACGGGCAATTTCAAAGCTCCATCTGATGTTGCCAGTGGGACGAACCCTCCCCACAACCTGTCAGGGCAAAATGGCTCATCCTTGTCCCCACATATCTGACACCACCCCCACGAGCAGACACAGATACAGCAAAAGGATGGTAGGAAACACGACCTCGGCCAGGAAAACACCCTGAACCCAGCAACATGGAGAGGGCAGCAGCACCAACAGGCTCACAGTGAATTTGACTGGGGATCACAGACAACTACTTCTCCCAGGGCATGCCCTGTGTTTGCCAGCCCCACAGCTGGCACCAAATTCCCTGACCAGCCCCACGAGTCCTGCTTTTCTAGGACACTGTCCCCACCCCGGTAACCCACATCACATCATCCACAAGCACTCAAGCCCTTTCCCACATCACCAGAAGTGTTTGTGGCTCAACGGGGAGGACAGCACAGCAGTTTCTGTGCTACAAGCACCGGGTTCAGATGCCCAGCAAACAAGGAGACGAACACCGCAGCGCTCCCCTAACGCACCGCCTTTCTGGCTCAGCCAGCCCTTCTGACAAACTCAATTTCTTGGTTTTCAACCATGTCTAGATTAGTTAAATTAGCCAACCAGTAAGGTAAGATGTAGGACAAGCAACTGACAGCAAGACAGACAAGGCCAAAGGCCCACATTTATAGAAAAACAGGTTATGTTTAAAAAAAAAAAAACTAGGAATCTGGGTCATACTCTTGCAATATCCCTGCTCCTGTCCCTTGGACCATTTTATTCATTTAGTCAGGTGTGCATCCTGCAAGATGAGCACTTCTCTCAGAAGGCAAAGAAAACCAAGATGGGTCACAACCTTGAACAGAATTAGAGAATGGCAGCAGGGCAAATTCTTAATTGCTATTAGCACTGCTAAAATTTGAACTATCAACAAGGAATCTGATTTGTGTGAATTTCACTTTAACTTGAAGGATTCAGAAATAAGCAGAGGTTTTGCTACACCAGTTTAAGTCCCTTTTTACTTGGTTAGTTCCTCGTCAACAAGATGCTGCGTTGCCTACGGAAGCCGGGCTTCTGAAAGCCCATTGCAGGCAGGCCCAGGAAGGGAGCCGTGTTCCAGGTGTTAACAAGCTCTGTCAGCCAGGGCTTCCCGCGCAGTCCTGCATGGTTGCTGTGCACAAAGCCCCTCAGGCTCAGGAATTAATTGGCATTGAAAAATGACACAGACAACCTCCAAATACATTTGCACTCTTACAGCAGCATTACTTTTAGCCATCTTATCTCCTGGATCATTTTTCCTTCTTTTAGCAATTAATGATAATACCAGTAATTAATATATGAAGTCATACTTCTCTAAAAGCGTAATTGCAGCATCCACTCCTGGCTAACACAAGGTAACAATCATTTGCATGATGAACCTTGGCATTCAACATTGACATTATTGAATCCAGGGCTGAAAAACAGACAGCAAGTGACAAACAGTCCAAGGAAATACTGAGGCTATGGATTTTATCACTAAATCACACACTTATTTTCTTCTGCCTGGGAACATAAAATTATTTAGTATTCATAATACAGTGCAGTCCCATCCCAGGCTGATTTAAAGCCTACATTATAATTGCTAATGATTACTCATGAAAAAGAGATTATATGTAAAAACTGCAATCAGTGCTAATCTATTCACCTATCCATTTTATACTGATACATTTTCTAAACAAAGCTCTGCCTGAATTGCTCATAATTAGCTTCTATTCTTACGTTTTTAATTGCTCTTCTCCCCCTCTCATCCTCAAACAGATTTTTTTTTTTTTTTTAAAGGCTTGGACTGAATTTTCATGAGTGAAAGCCTGACATCGTACAATTCGAAGTTTTAAAATAACTCATATTGCCAAATACTAAATGCCAAAGAGGAGCTTCAGGAAATAAATATATTAAGACAAGATCAAGATTTCAAGCACAGCATCAGTCTATACTGTCTAAGAGCACATAATAGTCACAGTACTTGAGGAGAAGAGCTGGGCTAGCTGTCATTTTATTTATTTTTTTCAAGAACTGAGTGCATTCTGCCCCTCATCTGCAAGCTGTCAAGAGCTTGGTAATCAAGAGACATTTGGCACTCCAGCTGGGAAAAACACTGCATTTAAGGGTCTCTCTTCAGAGACTGTAGTGCTGTTATGCCAGTTCTAGTACACACTGCACTGGAGATGCTCTTCCCACTCCGCAGTCCTTCAGATACCTGAGCTATGCTGCCTGCCAAGTCAATTTTTAAAAGCTCACAAGGTAAAGTTCACAACAAAACACGGCCTATATACAAAGACATCCTCTGCAGTACCTCCTGTGTTAAGTTCTCCTAAATAACGCTTCTTGCTAAATGTATCCCCCCTGTCAATGTGACACTTGCAGGGTATGGAATTTAACAGTAATTTCTACTCCAATATTTTCTCCTTCCCACTTTGTGAAAATTTATCCCAGCTTATATCCAGACTAAGGTCTTCCCTGTGGCTCCCAGAGGTGAGGAGGAAAACATTTGCCTTAGCAACAAGCTGCCCTTCTGCTTATAGCTCAAGTGTTCTCTGCCAAATTTCTCACGTACACAAAGTTATGTAAAAACACTCAAAATGACTATTTCAGCTCTGTTGACTCGTGGAAAAGCCACTAATTTTAATGAACTGTTCCCCTACTAAAACACTTACAAATGGCATTTGCTAATGCTCATCTTTCCATCAGTTTCAGTGGCTGTTGGATCAGACTCTCTATCTGCAAGAGTCCTTCAGCACTAGTTTTAGGCAATTTGCAAAGTGTTGTACTAATCAGTAGATGCTTTAATCTTCATAAATACAGGAGAGCTCTTAGCTAGTAGAGCTACACTGACGATAGAAATGCATGCCAAAATATTTTGTTCTTTTCAGAAGCCTTGAATTCTCAAGCTCAGCAGAAAAGGCAGAGTTCATAACTTGCATGAGTCTGAAACATGAAAGGCTGAGCTCAAAGTGACCAAATTAACAATATATATCCTGCTTTCCATAACAGTTTATGAACAGAGCCCACTAGCCTTGATTTGATTAAAATTGCTGTGCTTTGATGAGAATTGTTAATCATACATAGGACTTAGACAAGCTGTTCCCAAGATCTCACGAAATAAAATTGTGCCATTCACATGTCCTTGGCAAATTGAAGAGGGGCTAGCTTACAGAGAGGGCCTTTTCTTTCTTCAACACTCTAAAGACATAAATTCAGCTGGGAAGAGTACAGACTGGAAGAACAGAGTAACAGATTCAGTCTTCCTCTATGACAGATCAAATGACAAGCAAACATTTCATTTTGAAAAACAGCCATACAGTGCCTAGCATTTTAACCCCCAAACTGGAGCCATCATCTCTAAACTTGGTGCTCTCCCCCAAAATAACTGATGCAGCTCATCAGCACCCGCTGATCCCAGCTCGCAAAAGGTCCCGAGATGTGCACAAGTGCCACAGACTTGTCATTTCTTACTTGAAAAATGTGGTGATTAGACACTTAAAAATCTGCAAAAAAAAATCTGAAAGTTTCCTTTCTTCCTTAAAACTTCGCTTTCTTCCCCAAGGCTTTGGGAGCAAAGCCTATTTCCACCCCATAGCACTGTTCTCCTTTCTTCAGAGGTCCTGCACTGGTCACCTCTCTTCCCTTGGACTGAGCTCCCACCTTGCATCCAGCTGCTGCTACTTCCAGTTGTTTCCTGCACGCCTTCCCTTTGCCCCAGAATATTTCAACTCAGTCTATTAATTAAACAAAGGAGGGGGCAAACACCCAACCCACTCCTAACTTCTGTGGTATCTTAACACATGAGCTGAAGGCTCACAGCAGGCCTGGCAATATCTGCTGGGTCAGTAGTTTGCTACATCTCATGTTCTACAGAATCCTTGGCTTTCACAGCAGAGAAGCCCCAACACATAAAAGACCTGAAGAGAGCAGCTGGTGAGCAAAATTGTTACATTCACAACTTGGTGATGGATTTTTCTAAACTAGATGAATCCCAAGTACAGCTCAGCCTGGGACATTTACTGCCATTGCTGCTTCAGTGATAACACACACTGTACTTACCCTAATACACTTATTCATGTGATCACATCTCTTCAGGATGAAAACACTAGCAAATTTGGGGAGGTAAAACAAAAATAATCAAGTTAGACTGATAGTTACAAGAAAGTCTTTCCCCTCTTTTCCCCAACCTATTAACCCTCACCAGTAACTAAAGCAAGCTTGAACAACATTTGCACATTGCAGATGTAAAGTGCTGATGCCAGCATTGCGTGGCCTTATGTTAGCTGTGTAGACAAAACGTATGAGCACACACTGCTGCTTCCCACATGCTAAATACTTCCCACATGTAGTTTCATTTTAATTTCAAACACATTATCAAACCACCTATTTCTGCCATAGCTGGGGATCAGAGCAGCACTGAGCAATCATAAGGTGGGTGAGAATTTACACCAGAAAACAACTGCTGACTGGGATATGATAGGTTGGTTAATAACCTGCAGATCTTAACAACTGCAATCAAAGCTAACCAACAGTGTCTTTCAATGTGCACAATATCCATTCTTAATTATTGTTTGAGATAAACTACCTCAACGTCTTTTTGAGGCCACTGATTAGATAATTATTTTATTAGAGATCAGCAAAGCAGCATATATTTTGCCTGCAGAAATTTTACATGCGCTTGCTGCGGTAAATGGACATTATGTTCGTGTAAAAGATCTGAAGCAAAACGCTACAGAGCCTGCAGGAATCAAACCAACGGTGCATCTGCTAAACACTGGTTACGACATGACTGCTAGCGTGCTGACACTGACGGGTGGAAAGACAAGCTGGCACACACGCACGCTTCTCCACAGTTGGTGCTTGCCGTGCCAAGACCGGCTTCTAAATGAAGCACTGATTTGGGTATCTGAAATAAATAGGTGACAGATTCCAAGGCTCCAACTTGTCTTATCCCACATGGGACAGCTGCTAAGACTTCCCAGAAGCAAAAAGTCCTACAAACACAGGTGCACAATGTGGAGTTAGGCAGCCTCAGAACATCTTAGTGCTTCAAGAGATTTAGCAATCTTGCAGCCTCATCCTAAAATGATTTTTCTAACAAAACCATCATCTGCAGCCAGGAAAGTAACTCTGGGCTGCAAGTTTTTGCAACCATTCTATAGTTTAATACTGCTGCAGCATAACAGCTTCATTAATAGAAAAAAAAACCATAGGTTTAATTTTTAAAATGTCATTACTTATATATCTGATCTTCATGGATTAAATTACCTCATCTAAAACAAAAGCATAAATGAATGCTGAACTTGTGCATATTTCTTCAGATTTGCTCTTATTTCATATGGTGACTACAGCCTGAAGAAATACACATTCAGTTCTAAATGCAAGTAATACAATCAAATTCAACCGAGTTGCATCCAAAGAAGTTGACACAAAAATTCCAAAACTGAATTTGTACAACTAGAGACCGCTCACATGTTCAGTTTTTATCAAATTATCAACTTGTCTAGAAATGATATAAAATAATTCATCACAGTTAACACTTCAAGTTACATTCATTTCTGAAGGAATGCTTTTACCTGTACTATACGTACATAATAGATACATGAAAAATACATAGACACATTTTGCTCCCTCTATAGGGTGGAAGCCAGCCATATACATGTTTCACTGGTCCTTTAAATAGAAAGGAAGAGCAGCACCCAGTAGTTGCAGTTTTGGAGCAATAACTGCTCATTATTGCTGCAAAACCCAGTGCAGGTGGGATATAGGGTTTAGCTGCATATCTATTATTGGACAAATTACACTCGAGGAATACATATTCTTTTCCACTTGGAATTTACATATAAACTCGTAAACAACACAAAGACCTATGAAAAAATTTTTGTAATATTATCAGAACTGCCTTATTTACCTCCTCTTTGTTTTCCAGTCTTTGTTCAATCTGATGGTGAATGCTGTATATCTAATCATAATCCTGCTGTTATCACAGCTGTTATATGCTTTATTTCTGATGACTCAAAGACAGATGTCCCAAAATTGCCCTAGATCCCTGCCAGCCTTTTCAATTGCATTATACAATCAATTAAACTTTCCTGACCTATTCCTGTCTCTAGATAAAATTCAGACGTTGACACTTCAAGAAGCAAATCATGTGTGTAAATTGGTTCTAATGACAGCTATAGATGTGTAGTCATATGCAAATAGAGTATTATCAAACATTAAAATGTCCAGGAGCAGTAGCTAGATGGAGTCAAGAAAAATTAACTATAAAATGCATACTCCAGATACTTCCCACAGTATGTAATGCAATTAAACAGAAGCAAAGGGAAATTCACACTAGAAACTGCCTCTCTCCTGCCGTGCCTATTTATTCCCCATCATCTGTTATTATTGTTGAGAATCTTCACATTGTGTCCCAATTAAGCAAATCTCTCTGAATTAATAAGGGTTCGCCTTCTCTATCAGCACATCTTTAATGCTTGGAACTGAAAACATTGGCACCTCATGCTGTACGCGAGTGTGAGCAGTTAGCATAACAACAATAGAAGATGTGCTGCCAAAAAATGATTACAAGTGAAGCTTTATTGCAAGGGTGTCTTGTTTAGCAGGATTTAGCACAATTCGATGGGGTGACAGCAGTTGTCAGCCATTGATACTGAACATAATAACTATTAAAAAGACAACTTATTTATTGAATACTCAGAGTGCTAATCCATTGTTGGGGCATGTTTGGAATACAGATTATTTTGCAATGGTTTGTTAGTCTCATATAATGGACATTTTTATAAATGCTCCAGACTTAGGTTCTTGGTCTTTGATATTCTGTACAATGAACTTCATGCAACCCAGTGACAACAGGATGGCAGCATTCAAAATTTCATATGAGGACTAAATTGTTTTATCCAACAAATTGTTTCATGCTAACTTGTAAATCACTTGAAAAGATTACATGGATTTTATTGCATGATTGAGTTGCATGAATATCATTATTTCTTCATTAATCCTTGCATTTTCAAGCCAGTTTTCATGGCATTATGCCATTCTATTTCAAAACAAATAGGAAAGGATCCACGGAAATGAGGCCTTTCAAGAACTCTACCATTTATTGCTCCCTGTGCTGTAGGGCAAGCTGAGATGTCATCAGACACGAAAAACAAGACTTAGCAACTGCATTCAAAGGGCATTGCAGGTTCTTCCTGCAGTTTTACATTCCTCAGCTTTAGATATTGAGCTTTTCCAATAAGCATCAGCAACTGCTCTGGAGATGTTTTGCCATTTTATCTATCACTGAGATCACACCAGAAGGGAAATAGGCCTCTCATTCTTCATGGTCAGGAAAAGGGTGAACGGTCCTCTGTTCCTATGAGGAACACATGTAGAGGGGGTTCCAGGAGCAGGATTTCAAGAATTTCTCTGAACATTCCGGTTCAGCCAAACACAACCTCACGCTCTTGCCTGATCATAACACATGCACTGTCCTCACCTCCACACTGCAGAAAGCCTCTGTTATATTCAGAAAAGGGCTAATGGCAAAGACATTTCTGTCACCCAGTGCAGGCAGAATTCATAGGGGATGGAGCCACCTGCCTGTTTCAAAGGATACCATCTGCTAACTTTGCACATAGCCTACTAATATTTTAGCAAAACCAAAAGAAATCAAGGACCCACTCTTCATTATTCCACACAAACACAACAGCAGCTACACGCCTGTGCAGACAGCGAGAAGCACCAGCTATTTTAGGATCCCTCTGTATTCAGTCAAGGGAGAAAAACTGCTTTTGAAGACAACAGAGGACACACACACCTGACACCGATTCACCTTCTAAAGCTTTCTCCAACTGCTCTGGCACTGCATTTCAGCTCAGGCCAATACCCTGCTGTGGGTTCACCTGTGCAGGACAGAAGGAAGGGACCAGACGACTCAGCACTGTTGTGCCATATTTAAGTCCCTCTTTACTATTCTGCCTTCTGTTTTACAAATGGTAACTTATATCTTCATGAAAAGCAAAAGTTTCCTTTCTTCTCTTCCTGTATCACCTCCTTTAGAAAGGAGAACTTGAATAACACAAGCAGGGACTGTTTTAACATCAGGCAACATACCTAGTCCTTGTGTACAGTCCAGGACCAAGTTCCCAGGAGCAATAAAATCTGGAAACAGTGGTGAACAGACTACTGGAGGACAGGATCACTGAATATTACATGCCCTGTATCTGGTCATACTGTCTCACTTTTCCTGGGTCTGTATGGGCAACAGACATCTAAACATTGCCTCTCTGCTGACAAATATGGTACCTTTTCTGTCTCACTGAACCCAAAATAGATACCCATCTCCTTCACAGGCATCACAGCACAAAAATTACCTGATGAGTTCTCATGCCAGAGTTATTAAATTGAACAGAACCAAACAGGAAAAAAATACACAGAAATCTTAATACACCTGTTAAAAATGCACATAAAGAAAAGCTACGGGTTATCTTGCTTGTGGTTTAGAACAAATGCATTCAAGTACAATGACCATAAAAAATTAAATATTCCTATTGGACAATTTGGACTAGATTGCACATCTATTAAATATTTCTTTATGAGATTCATCCTTTCCCACTAAAATGCTACATTAGAATGCAATAGCAGACCCAAACTCATTTGTTGCATTTATAAACCTAGTGGGACCAAAAGGGTCCCCTAGGTGGGGTCTCACCTACGTGATTAGGTGCTTACCATCTACTCATACTCCAGTATCTCACTCCCTTTTCCCCTCCCTCTCCTTAATGATTGTAAAAACTTCTGAAAGTTCAGCTATGACACTAACACTGCGCAAACTAGACTCCCTCCTGCAAACATTTCCCCTCATTTGGCTCTAGCCCAGTCCCATCTGCCCTAAATTTCACCTATGGCTCTTCCCCTCACCTCATCACAAGAACTACCTGACCTAGGCACAGGGAGTTAGGCAGAATCAAGGTCAGATCAGGGGAGCCATAGAGCACAGTTCAGCTGCATGCTTATATCCAAGTTTAAATATAATCTAATAGTTAACTGCTTGCTTGGATAAAACCTTAAGCTTCATCTTAGGCCAACCTTACAGGTACGCAATGGTACAATCTAGAGAGAGAGAGAGATTTGGGTTTCAGATTGAGAAGCAAGTCTCAGTTTGAACCTGAAGTTAGAACTTCTAACTTAAACCACACCAGTTCCTTGGAGCAGGCTCTATCCTGTATGATCCACAAATGTGGATCAGAATTCCTGTATGCTTATTCAATTATATACATGAAAATGGACAAGTGTTTTTAATTTTACTTTCTCTACACTATAAAGGCCAGAAAGTTCCACCAAAAATACATGCATTCTGTGGCTGTTGTGGTTACAGGCAGCTATGCATAAAACACCGTTAGACTTCTCTAACCTGTGTCAGCAAACAGATTGGATCAATCCTTAATTTTAGCATCTGGGACTACAAATCTGGCCTCCAGTTACATTTGCTGCCTTCACCTTTCTTAGCATACACCATCTGGTGCAGATTTTAATTATCTCCCCCCCCCCACCCCTGCCCTCCACTGATTGAGCAGGCTTTAGGTCAAGGCTTTGGTGAATATTTTTGCTAAAATTCAGCAAACTCAGGAATAATACTTTTGCTACTGGTGCTGTTCACTTTTGCCTAGATCCACACAAACGATTTCCTCCTTTCTCCACCAAATATTGTGGTAGTTCAGGAAATAAACTATGCAATATTGAAAGTCTTCCCAAAAGCTTGTTCATCCATACACCATACCACTTTAAGTAACTTTCTGCTCTCCTGCACTGAACAGCTGCCACAAAAGCAGGATCACCAAAAATCTCTAGATTGTCCTAAAACTTAGCACTTACACATTTTAATGAAATTGTTCAAGAGACAAGTATGTTTCACAGACATAGGCAAGAATTCAGTAGGATTATCACAATATTCTGCTTTTAGATTCTAAACCATAGCGATTTTGCTATTATAAATTGCATTCATGAAGGAATGTTATTAAAAATATTTCAGAACAGTAAAGAATGCCAACTCTATTAGGCCCCTTAACACTGAAGAAAAAAATCAACATTAAGAATACATGTCAAAAGCAAATAGAGGAAAATACAGGACATGTGTCCTTAAAAAGCATATTACATTCTAGGCATTACATAAATTACATACCAGAAAAAAATAAAATAAAATAAATTCTGTCCTAAGCTTCCCCACACACTTTTTCCTAAGTACAGCTTAAATCATATCTTCTGCAAGAATATCAGCTTACTATTTCTCTGTGTTTATAAAGAATTCACATTTCATATTAATGTGTTTACATGCATTACCCTAAATAAGGGCCTCTTATTTAAATCAGAAGCACTTAATATATATTGAGATCATTCAAGGGCTCTTTTGAACAGGCAGTCTCAACTGATCTCCTGTTCTTTCAGGACAGGCTCCAAACAGCCCTGCTCCATCAGAGTTCTTCAACAGAGCCCACAAATGGAGAATGCCTTCCCAAATGTAAGAAAAAACTCATTAATAAGTGAACTTCGGGCACCCTTCTCACAGGGCTTTAATCTCTCACTGCATGACCACTGCTCCATACACCATCTTCTTTCCATTTGAAACCTTTCCTAATTATCTTTTTAACTTATCAAAGGGAGAAAATCCTCCAAATAGTGCTTTCCTCTGGAGATCACTTTCCATCAGCAAGACTTGTTAATATCTGCTGATTTGCTGTTCCTTTTAATTCATGTAGGTCCAAGGCTATTCCCTACCCATAAGCAGATAGGCTAAGGCTTAAAAATAATTTTAAAAATAAAGCTATAAACCAACAGATTCCAACATTTTCCTTTCTAAATCTTTGATTTTTAAAGCAGACTCATCCACACATACTTCTTTATAGTCCTAATACCTAGTAGAAGCTTTCCGTGTACCCTTGTACACGTTCTGTCCGCATCTCCTGTTCCACTGTCACAATAAACAACTTGCTTGCTGAAACATGGAAGCTAACACCATTTAATCAGATCTTTTATGAAGCAGTGAATTACTTAATCCACTCCATGAAGCTCAACCCATACCTTCCGTGGTACTCAAAAACAACACCAATTACAAATCTTCCCTCCTTGACTTGGTCTCGACTCTCATAATATAGGTGTAAACCAGTTCCTGGAGATCTAATTGGATAGTATGCAAACAGAAGCAGCATAGGGGCTCTTCATATGTTGCATTTTGGCCGATACCAAGGCAGAGCTATCAAAAAATAGGAATAACCTTTTCAAAAGTATGTAAAATTAGTGTCTTGGAATATTTTACTCTCGTTGATGAAAGATCCAGTAACAGCACAGGTAAGGCAATGTCACAGCTTTTCTAGAAGGGGACATGGCACCTGATAAGGTGAATTTTTCATCAGGTCACTGCACTTCCCCTTTGACAACAGTTAAATTTTCTGTTAAATAAGTGTCTTGATAATATCAACTAATTCTGTCTTCACGCACTGCAGTCACATTACTGCAAGTTTAATCCTTTTGCAGTTGGGTGACTTTTCTGGATTCTGAAGGGAGAGCCTAAATTCAGATTCCAAGGAATCCTTCCCTGGCAGCAAAAGCCAGGATATACATCATGGACAAGGCCTTGGAAGCCACAGAACATCCTTAGGAGCTCATGCAGCAACCCAGACAGGACTAATGCCCCCCATAATCTCCCTGGTTAAATCCATGTCTAGTTTGAGCTACATTTACACAGTTAATATCAGTTTACACAATTGGAAAAAAAAATCAACTCGGAAAACAAACTCATCTAATCCCCAGATCGGCTCGTAAACAAAACTAAGTAAATGCCGTGGAGGGGAATCTTGTGTTTAAAGCTCAGAAAACAAGCTCTCCTGTTTCATGCCTGCACTTACCCTATGACCTGAGGCAAATCGTTACACTTTCTGCACTTGCTTTCACTCCTCCAAGAACAAATCACAAATTTTGTATATTGTGAAATATAATTCACATTTATAACACTGAACACCATCTACGTAGTATGAAATCATACTTCTGTCTAGCCCCCCACCATGAGGCTAGCTGGTCTGCTACGCTCACATACAACTCGTGGGTGTATGACGGTGACGACCTTAGAGATGGTGCCCTGGCACATGGCTCCACACTGCTGGCAGAAGCATGCTGTTCTCTAAAAACTTTATTATCCTGGAGTCTCTACTAGTTGCATTACACTACATACATCCTCTCACTTTGGGGTGAAACTACGTTTAGCTAATCATTCTGTTTTAGGCAAGTGGTCTCTTTCAAATGCAGCATGTCCCAAGGCTTACTGTAGAGAAAATGTATGCTTTATAAACTATCCTAATTTTAATATCTTAAAACAATCTAAAAAACATAATTCAAATCTTTGTTGAAATTCTCTGTACAAAGTAGTGGATAAATAAAAATGCTGCACAGTCTTACGTCTTGAGATCATTCCTCCATGCTCTGGAAGAGGCTGTCCACCAGTTTGTCATTAAGCTTGCTGGACGCTTTCCTTTCTTCCTACACTTACATGAAACTTATAAATTGATACAAGAGTGAGTCTTACACCATAACTGTCTTTTTTGCTTGGCAATTGGTAGACCTCTTGCTATGTGCTCCAGCAGTAACCGAGACCAATTTGTATGTGATCTATTAACCTTTATCCTTCACTCTGAAACTCTACAGTCCAGCCCAACTTTATATTTATGAGCCTTACTCCAAACAACCAAAACTCCTCCTGCTGCTTTCTGCAGAATGAAAGCATGTGTCTGTCAGGAAAGAGAAAAAAACTATTTCAGGATTATTCATTTGGCTCAAAATTACACAGAATTTCAAGATGGAAAAATAGTTTTTAAAACAAACCAAATTTATGACTTTTCCAGTAACAGCTAAGATAAGCACCATAAATTCATTACACTACTTCGGTTTAGACTAAAACCAAAGAAGTTGATTGACTTGGGTCTTTAGAAACAGTTACGCAGTAGTCTGAGAAAAGACTCATTTCCTTAGAAGAAAGGAGAAAAAACCCTACAGAAGATGAGCAGGGTTAACAGAAGGTTAATATCTGTCACCTAACAGAAATCAGGATCTTCCTCCTTCCAGTGGCTAACATTACATAGGCTACACCAATTAAGCCATAAGAAAGCCATAACCAATGTAATGTAATAAGTGTATTAAGCAGATCATTTTATATTGCTGTGTATTTTCAAAGATTTCATGAGGATTCCAGATCCAAGTTCTTGATGAAAATGGGAATGATAGAAGCGTCCCAAAGATTTATTTTTACTTTCTGTTCAGCACAGTTAGCACATGGTAGAATAATGAGTCCATTCATTCATAATTGCAGATGTTTTAGACATCTTGCTGAAACATGTGCATTAATCCGTTATATGGGGCGCTCTCTCCTGTTTCCGAAGCGTTACAATAATTATTCTTTGATTTGGGTGTTTGAAATGTATACATCAATGCATCAGCTCTTCTGAGCTCTTACGCTAGTGCTCGCTGTTACAATTCATGTCAGTCAAATCAGATCGTCTCCCCACTGAAAGGCAGAGATGCAGCACAGCTACCGATGCGTAACCACACAATTTACACTCCGAGAGGACCCATCAAGCCAAGAAATTGGAGTTCATTCTTGTACACAACAGTGTGAACCTTGGCAGCCATGTTAGCCAATAACGACGCCTCATGTAACATGGATATTTATATTATCACTGTAAGATTACTTCCAGTCATGCTGGTGCTCTTATAAACTAGCTGGGTCCTTTATGCAAAGCTTTCATGTCACTGAAACATGCTATTTCAACTAAAGCACAAAGCATTCCAAGAGAGGAGAACAAGACTTCAGGGAACATAAAAACAAAAAGTAGACTTTGGACTAGTTTCCATTTCACAGATTTTCTTTTCCCCCTTCCAACTCACTCGTGTTCCTTTGCTTTCCTTCCCAAATCAGCAGAAACATTTTCTATAAACAATCTTTTTCCTCTATAGTTTCAGAATCAATGCATCTGATTTCCCTTATTCTTTGTGATCTTTTCATGCAGAGATTACTTGCCTGGAAAAAGTCAGACTGATACTTTTTAAACGAGGCCCTAGGACTAGTCACTTAAGAATAAACAGAGAGATCAAAGCACGGCCTAGTTTTTAGAAGTTCCAAGCCCTTCAGCCTCCACTGACTTTACTAGGTATTTTGTCCTTTTTGCAGCCCTAAAGCAGAATCTATTATTTCAAGGCCCGTTTCTGGTACTTAACCAAATTGAAAACTGAGTCAGATCAGTCAGATTTGACTACTTTGCTACAAAAAAATCGTTTTGTCAACAAAAACATTTGAGTATTCCCCCTCAAGCACCAATATAGATGCCACAGTTTGATGTCAGAAAAGAGATTAGCTACAGTAGCAGTAACCTCAGAACCCTTCATAAGGTCAAGGCCAAAATACAGTCACAAAAGCAAGAAAAACTACTAAAGTGCTAGTTGCAACAGTTCTAAGCTCCCAATTATTTTTCTTTGAACAGAATAAGGCTTCAAAGTCCTAGTTAGTTCTCCTTTCAGAGGAGCACTATTA
>NW_010576766.1:51494-80651 GCF_000705375.1 Tinamus guttatus
ACTGGGAGCTGCACCATGAACCTAGAGGCTACCACTTCACACTCCCTATCTGTTAGCTTAGTGGCAGAAGAGCTGGACTAACTAAAAAAAACAGAGTTTTTCTTATGAGAAATCAACAAATGAATGGTCTATGCAATGAGGAAACTATCTGTTGCAGAACAGAAGGTTATCTGACTCACTTTAATCATGTTTAATGGTGCTTTGGAAGACTTGCAGCTTCTACTCACACTAGAGCTCTCAGTGCAAAGCTCATGCTGCTTTCGGAGCTAGAGCATTCGCCAACAGCAGCTGACCTACTTTGAACATTATGATGACATAGTAGTGACTCTGCACAGATCTGCTGCTGCCCTTCCTCTTGTGCTAGGAGCAGAGATGTTTATACAGACACCACAGTGACACTATGAAGATAAAGGGTATCAGCCAGAAACTCATGCCCTGCTCTAATGTAGGCATAGAAAGGTGTTGCAAAATTTCAAACACCACAAACAAATTCTGCAATTTGGCTGAGCTCCATCACAGGCCGTGCTGCACAGCTTTCCTGTCTCTTTGAAAAGGAAATGGCATGTTTTGACTGTTAGACTATGAGCACCAGAGATGATAAAAAAAGGAAAGAAAAATATCAAAAATGGAGACAGGGAAGCTTCCTCTGAATCAAGTTTTTGAAAATCTGCTTAGCTCATAGTGAAGTTTAATCTTCTCCTGCTGGGCCTCCTGAACTCTGACAACGTTCTGGGGGCATAAACTATCAAGAGGAGAGGCACCAACCAGCTGCAGGAAGAGAGTTGACTTTACGGGTCAAAGTTGTCACTCTTGGCAATAACCATCGGGTAAGTCTGCAAACAGGGCCAGTCAAAAATGACTTAGACAAAGCTCAACATCACTTCTTTCAACAGTCTAAAGCACAAAGAACCATCTTATCAGATAAGGCTGCAAAAGAATATGAGAAAGACAGGACCAATTAGCTACACCACAGCACCTAATGATTGGCAGCCAATCATTAAGACAGAAAATTCAGCTCTTAGCTATCCTGTATTTTTTCATTTTCCTTTTAGGACCTACTAAGGATTTACAGAAAAAACAAACCCAGCAGATGTGTATTTTTTATTAGCCTTAGACCTTCCTTCCAATAATTTTGCTTAAAAATATTCTTTAGGCTGTGACTGACAAAATGCTATTTCCAATCCCGTGCATTAGCCAGGTCTACACTTCTCTTAACTGTCTCCCAATATTACTGCACTGCTGGTCTCAGAAGAATAGAGAGGGGCCACGAGAGGAGAGTTTTTTGCTTCTCCTCAAAGCATTTTTCCTAGATAGGGAAAAATGGCATTACTAGCCCAAGAGGCAACTGAAAAATGCTGTTTTGGGGGGTATGTGTCGCCATTCAGAGCATGACCAAAAGCTTTCACTGGAGGGGGAGGAGAAGAGTTGCTTGTGGCATCTTATTCCCATCTGTCCGCTCAGCAGCGGGGCCCGAGCCAAACGAAGCCTTTCCGCACGGTCAGTGCCCGCAGGCTGCTGCCTGCCAGGAGCTGGAGCTGGCTGGGGTGGTGCCTGCAGCACCCGGGCACCCCAGGGGGGCTCCCAGCCAGGCACGGGCCTGGCCTGGGACTGCTCAGCCGCCAGAATCACTCTGTCAGGGAGTGTATTGTGTTCTTGTAGTATATCCAGTATTGCTTATTGTATACAGTCAATGAGAACACATGTTTTGTGGCTTTAGGGGGGGAAAAAAAGCAAACATTTCCTACCCAAATACAGCAGTCATTAAAAAATTAAAAAGAAAACAAAAGATGAGCAGGTGATGAAAGTACAGTAAAAAAAAAAAAATAAAAGTATTTGTAAGCTTTTCCCAGCTTCTAATATTCCACCTCAAACCAACTCTTCTACCTCATACCATCCTGGACGACATGAAACATCTGGCAAGCAAAGTATAATTGTAGGACCAGCCCCAAATATGGATGCACAGGACTAAAGAAGGTTTAGATGTTATATGTATTGCATAAAAGCAAAGGCCTACAGGATGATTTAATATGCACTTTTCCCCTTACATTTTTAGTGGTGTCGATAGCACCATTCACTAACTGCATGATTCACATAACCATGCAACAAAAGCATGGCTATACTGTGTATAGTTAGAAAGTAGAATTGTCTGTGGAATACTTTGCACTGCAATTAAAGTTATCATATTTTAATTGTGGAATTAAAATCACAACATTAATTGTAAAAATATCAATATTTATCAAATACTATCTATGCCAAAAACTGGAGATCATTGCAATAGGTTGATCTCTCCTTATACAGATGTACAATAATTTAATGTATTCTTGCCTAGGCAGGTAAGAGGTCACGTCCTTTTCAGGAGGAACTCATGTTCCTTGCGAATGATGTCATGTCTACCAATATACATAAATTAATTCCTGTCAGTATTGGCTGTGCTGTTTCATGATTTTAAGGTACCAAGTCTCAGTTACTGCAGCAGAGATTGTAAAATCCATACGCAATCTACTAAAAAAAGATTATGTCCTTTTATGAAGTGCTATGCAATATGTGAGCTTCTTAAAGAACAATAAATATAAAAACCCTTTCCTAAGAGCCCTCTATAACTAACTGGTTTAAGAGAAATCATATAGTATGAAGAGATTGTGCTCTGCTAGGCCACTTATTAAAACAGAGAGGCTATCACAAAGGCTTTATAGTAGCTACCTATTCTGAGGTTATTGCCTTAGGGAAACAGCAGTATGTCTCCAATACCAAAAACAAAACAACACCACATTAAGCATGCAAAAATCCAAGAAAGTTTCAGCTTTGAATGTCCTTTGATCTTTCAAAACAGAAGGAAGTGTAAACCAAGATCGAGTTTATTAAGTACAGATCAAAGTGTAGTCAAGTTCCTTCCTTTCCTACAGCAAAGTTTGGAATAAGTTTCGAGAAAAAAATTACATCAATATACACACTTTTTGTACAATATACAATCCTAACTTAAAACTCCACCTTCTGAATACTACAATATATATTTCCCCTATCTCTAACTTGGGAGTTGTATTTTCTTCTTCAAAAGAAACATGTATGCTAAGTGAGAGCACGCACCTGCAGCAATGGCAGTAAGGGCAAGTAGTTGTTGCAGTAATATCACAAACTTTGAAGTCTGAGCATTATCTCAGTGTACTTCATTTTAATACACCATACTTGTATTTTAATACAGGTTAGTTGAAAGCCCATTTACTATTAATATTCACTTTTAATACATAGCACTATCCAACCACCAAAAGAATCCTGCATCTTCTTCCACAATTCCTTCAATGAGGAGCTGTCCATTTTCATTTTGTGAATCAAAGCAGCAACTGTACAGGTTAAAAGCTACTCAGTCTAAGTATACTATTAATGTTTGACACTATCCCCCAAAATATGAGTCAATATGACAAAAGTATTTATAATTACCTGCCCCTGTGTACCTTGTATATATGTACATATGTACGCACACAAATACTAGGCCTGAAAGAGGACAGACTAGATTTTTCACTACAAGTGGGATGATTCTCAGTGGTCAGTGGGAATAATGTGCCATTCCTACCATTATCAGTAGCATAGGATTTGCATGTGATAAGGGAACTAACTGCTCATCATCTTGAGCGTGCTAAATCAGCTCACCTATAACTTAACATGAAAATCCACTTAAGTGGATTTTACATCCTAAAAGATCAGATGGAAGCACACAACACAGATGATAATTTGCCATTATTAAAAATATCACAACCCTGACTCTCCAAACTCATGCTCCCACTCCCTCTGCTTCTCTCGTGCTCTTCCCCAAGACCCGTGGTTACACTCCAGTACAGCAAGACCCTTCACGTTGATGGTTGGAGTGTGTCCAGAGCTGGTAGCCTTTCAGCTAGTTTTAAACCCCAAGGCAGAATGACATTTATGCATATACATATCCAGCCATCATTACCATGCTATATTCAGCCCTTTCCTTGGATTTATCTCAGCATTACTTTTCTTTTAATGCATTCTAAACTACAGCCAATCAAGACACATATCCCTACATTCCCAAATCAGTTGTGTAACACTGCTGCCCTTCTGTAAAGATAGATTGCATTGGCACTTAAGAGATGGCTGCACTTTCCAAGCGATGACAGAATTTCACATCTCCGCCCTGCTCGCGAGTGCCAGGATCCTTTCCAACGCCTGCAGCAATGCTTTGAACTAGGTGCAAATGCAGCAAATGCAAAAGATGAAAGGATTCCGAGTTTGTGGAGAGAGGTGCCCAGTTCACTATCAGTAACAAGATTCAAATACTTTAATTTTTTTTTATTAAAAGCCTTCATCCTCAGTGTTACACCATAATACCTTTCCACAGGATATATTTTACGTAACTCCGCTGCCTGCGACTAAACCCTTCGATGCATTTGCACAGACAGACATCTCAGCCCTCCAACGTCATTCCTGAGAGACAGTGCCGCAGCTCACCCACAGACAACAGCACAAGTAGTACTGAAAGGATGAAATATGTTCAAAATAGACTGCAATATCACCAAGTGGTTTTCACACAGTGTTTGAAAAAGTTTCACATTTAAAACATCCTCCTACAGGGGGAAGCTGCTATTTTTCTCTGACAGATCTTCCTCTTTCTTAGATACTTACTCGGTCCTCTGCCGGTTTAGAAACTAGGAGTTCGAACTTTCACAGAAGTGATGATCTGTGAACCCCAGCTATCAGCTGTCCTTCCAAAGGTGATTTGCAAGCCCTGCTTCTTTCAAATGAAAGATATCAAATATTTCTTCAAATCACAACTGTTAATCAAGTCACAAGTGGACCCAAAAAAGACACAATCCCTGACTCTTTTCACATTGCTAGCCATCTCTGGGTATCCCAGAGTGTGTATTGCTAGCAAGCCAGCTTACCCACATGGTAACATGAAATCTGTTCACTAAGATACATTCACATTGCCTCCTAAAGCATCCATTATAATACTCGCCCCACGAGACTTATTTATTGCAATATGCAAGAACTCCCTAAAACTCTGCTGAGTACATAAATAATTCCAAATAAAGCTAGTCTGTTTTATTGCATTTTATTCTGCCAATTTGAGCAGTAGGGGTGGCAGAATTCGGAACCAGACCAGCCTTTGGCAAATGACTCAAACAGTGCAGAGAAGCTGACGCCTCTTCTGTTCCTCTACTCCTTCTCTGGATGCTCAAGCTTCCAGCCCAACGCTCATCCAAACATGGATCCAAACATTCCAGTCTCTTCTTTCCAGGCACCTCTTCCCATTCCTCATCAAGCTCATCCAAACACGGGTTCCAGTCTCTTCTCTCCAGGCACCTCTTCCCATTCCTCATCAGGGCTGCAGCCTCATATCTCTTTCCTGCAGCCCTGATACCACAGCTCTATATTCCCAGCCCCCCACAAAGCCCTTCTCCTCCTCCTGGGGCTCCTTACCCTCTTTACCTGACTGTGCAGATCCCAAACCCCTTAAGTGCTGCAGAGCACATGGCTGAGCAGACAGCAGCAGTATCTTCAGGCAGTAACATGTTGGAGGTATCTATATTAGCTGAGTTATCATAACTACAGCAAGCTGCTGCTTCATTTATTGCTGCACTCCTGAGCTGGCTGCCAAGCCTGTGATCTGCAGTCCCTGCAAGTCAGCTGGGAAAGCGGGCGAGTGCCAGGTTACTTCACCCACCTCAAGGCTGGTCCTGATGGAGACCAGTCCAACTGCTATTGCTGATTGCCCTGTCATTTCAGAATCAACACAAACTACACAGCCACACTCAAACAAGGCTGAGCTTGGATTTTTGCCAGGGAAAGTCCTGGGTTCCCAGGCTGAAGCTGCTTGCAGATCTCAGTTCATCCTACTGGACCTGTTCTGCATATTTTACCACCAGAGAGTCTGTTTTAGTCCTTGTAATCCTCTTCCTCCTCTGTGCTAACAAGGAGTGCTCAAATACTCTAAATGGATATTAGTAGCCTTAGAGCTGCTCTTCTTTTTAAAGCTTTCCTCATTGCTTTATTACAAGGATGACATTTGAGATGAGGAGGAAGTGTAGGAGAAAACACAAGCAAGGGAAGGTTAGTTGTATGCTTGGAACACCTAGAACTGCAAGGTCAAGAACATAGCAGAATTAGTAGAAGCATTCATAAATACAAGTTAAAAGGCCTCATACAGAAACAGTACTTCATGAGTTAGTGCTCTGTGCTTCAGTCAAGTCTATCGTAGCCTTAGGGATCTCATGTTAAGTTAACAGACATGAACAACAATCTTGAACACTAGGAAACAGTTTACTTATATCCTGTGTGTATGCTTTTTCAGATGTGACTCATTTTTACCGACGTTAAATAGGAATGCTTATGAAAATACTAGCCTGTGGCACTGGGTTGGCTAGGTATCATGAAAAATGAGAAAGCAAACCTATTTTTATTAAACAGTAATAGCTATATTTACAGTCCTGCTATTTTGTCTTAGACTTTCAATTGAGGCTAGTAAGGTCATTAGATTTAAGGGTTTAAAACTTCTTCACTTTCATGTAGAGTATTTCAGGCATTTCTAGGAGGGCTGATGCCAAAAGATTTGCACTTAGTTTGTCTTCCCTTCAAACTGGACAGATAATTTCTTTCTCTAACCCCAGCACCAGGTAGTATCAAACAATGTGGACTATTGCCTACTTCAGCATGTCCTCAGACCCCACCACAGCTTAGAGGGTCAATTTACTATTTTTCACCAGTAGAGTAGTATCCATGTGCCCAAGGGAGTGAACAGTTAGCATTCCAGCTGTTCAGTACATCTCTTGCCTCGATTTTCCCTCCACACACACACAAAATAACCCAGAGGTGTGAAAAGATGGATCTGATTCAGCCAAAGCCAAAAATTCAAACCCAAACACTATTCCCTGCTGGTGACTTCTGAGTTTCCTTGGCCAACACTCAAAGTTTCTTGCAGAGACCAGTGGCCCTTATCTGATGGAATTCAGCATCAGTAACTTCAAAGTCGCGGTCCTTAAGAGTTGAGCAGGAATTCAATCCACCTATGACGCACCGTGCTTAGATTAGCTATTGCCATTCAGAAAAGATCTGCAGATAGGTCTGTGGAAGTGTCAGCTCAGTGTTAATCAGCAAAGGAAGAGTGAATCAGATAGAAACAGTCCTCTGAGCAGAGAATGAATGAGAAAGCATCTTCATATCTGTCACCACAAATCTTTGGTCTGCCCACATTTCTAACTACATTCAGTCTGGGTTCTCATCCCTAAAAGGCACTGAGAACAAAGAGATTCTAGAAGAAAAGGACAACTGGAGATACAAACACCATCCACACTGAGGAGACTAAGATTAAGATATTCTTTCAGTCTGGGAAGAAAAAAATGATTAGGATGAGAAGATAGAAATACAACATGGTCCTAGAGTTAAAAATCTCTCCTCAGCACTAGAACATTTCTTCAAAGCACAACTCAGCCTGATTCATTGGTGAGGGACCCCTGGCAGACCCCCAAGTGCAATCTCCAGCCAAAAGGCCATTTGCAGGGGCACACACCAGAACAAGTCGTACGGTATTTCTCCCACTGCTGCCATCTCAACCAAAGGACAGGACCAAACCAGCCTGATTCAGTGTTCCTCCCAGCCTGTCAATGCCAAGAGGCTCCCACAGAGTGCTGGCTTGGATTCAAAGCAGCCCTAAAGATAATGTGCAAGCTGAAACTGGAGACTGTGCAAAGATGCCACCTGCTCCCCCTCGCAGTGCAAGTAAAGTCTGGACTAGAGCCAGTCCGGGGGCACCAAGTACTGCGGCTTGTTCACACATCCATGCCTATGGCTTGAACCTGGGCCTCCTTCCTAGCGCAGCATTGCTATTCCAGAAAATCTAAGAGGGTTGAGTATTTTCTTACTCCCCATTATGTAGATGCCCTGCAGTCCAAAGAAGTGGAAAAGGATAGAAAGATTTTATAACTTATAAAAATCTCTCTTTAAACTAGTTTAACGTCTGCGGATGTTAAACTGAAGCAACAGATTCAAGTCAGGATGAACACATGCAGTCTTACTTTCAAACATTTCCCATGAAGACTAAGCTTACAGATACAGTCTGAAGTCCTACAGTCAATGTTTGCCCTATAGCAGGGCCTAACCCATTCTGAACACCTTTTCATACTAATAATTTGAGGCCAAATAGAAATTTTTAGTTAAAATTTTTTGCCAGCCACCACTCAACTTTAATCAAATAGGATAACTTAGCCTCCCAACCCTGTAAGTTTAGAATACAAGATATTGTTCTCCCTTCCACATTCCACTGCAATTCCAGCCCTAACTATCATTCTTAGACAGATGGGTAAATTAACCAGATAAGTGACATTAATGTTTCACACACAGGTTTTTCACCCCTGGAATCTTTACACCTCTCAATTGCTTGAAGAGGGCTTGATCATCAACTGCAGTGTAAAAGTTAGATGCTTTTACCTGCCTGCATTGCAGAGAGAAGATATTAAACAGATACAGAGTATAACCTTTCAGCTATATCCACCTATTAAATTGAAAAATGAAAAAATTTATCACACTTTCAGCTGAAACTAGATAAGGATCATTTTAACAGTCTCAAAGCTGCTTATTACTGCCAAAGCTCCAGAAAACAGGCATATCTGGGCAAGAGCAAAATCCAACAATGCAAAAATACACACTCATGACATGGAAGACAGCTGTGCAAAAGAAAATTAGTAATGCTTTCACTGGTCAGAGCACACACTGAAACGATAACTAGAGACCCAGAGTGACATTATTATGCTTTTGTTATATGTCCATGTCAGAACTTCACTTAGCTGCAGAGTCCTGCAGTTTTGTTCTTTTATTTCACCCCCAGAGCCAAGTATCACTTAGATATATTTATTTTCCCAGCATGTCATTTTAGGAAGTTGTAATTTTATTCAATGCATCGAGTTGCTCATCTGCTCACAGAAAAGAGCCTCCATCTAAACTTGCCCATTATACATCTAAGCAGTAACTAAGATCACTGCATTCAGAAAGCATTTCATTATCAACCATTCAAATCGCATCTTTGTTTGGAATTGTAATGAATGCCACATTTATTTTACAGGCTTCTTTATGTTCTAAGCCATGCTTTAACCCCAACATCCACACTCGCATCTTTTCTGTCCACTCTCAAGTGTTTTGAGCACTTGACAATTGCTGCAGTATGGGGTGAAAATTATATTCTACTTCAGGCAGTGCCTAAACACACATACTAAGAGTGCTACTAACACACATAGGCAGTGATGGCTTTGCCTCCTGGTATTTGCCCTTATTATCCCAAAATATACTACGCTACTTGCCATTTAAACATCTAGTTAATATTCACCTTTCTCTTCTATGACACCTGCTGCCTTGCCTACTGAATTAACCTGCAAGACATTTCCCATTAGGCCGCTAGTAGCCCAAGGAGCAATTCAGAGCTGTACTTTACTTCTTGCATGGCTGCAGGGGAAAGATTAGTTTTGAGAGCAGTGTCTGAAAATTATTAGAATGAAAATAACTCAAAAATTTGCTACCACAATCAATCCTGATCAAGGAACCAATCTTCTGTAGCACTTGCATGCTACATTAATGCAGGGCCTCAGTCATTCACCACTGCAACAAGTGCCCAGTCCTAAGACAGACCAACAAGGAGGAACATTTCTTAATAAGTATCATTTCTAGGCCAAAAGTAGCAGGTTTAGATATGCCACTATGATATGGGAAAAGACTTTCATCACATCATTACTAGGCTGTTTTATCATCTTTAGCCTTGCAATAGTACCTCTTACCACTGCTTAACAATGTAATTAAACCTTTTCCTGCTAAATACCATATGGTCAAGACATGCCATGAGTCAGTATGTGATAAAGTACATACTGAAGTTGTCAGAAGAAATAAAACAGGTCTTGGTTGTAGTCAGCTCTTATTTGCTAGCACCTGCCTTTCTCAGCTGGATCCTGTGGCTCTGCCTTTATCTTCCACAGACACCCAAGGAATGATGGACAGTTTTTATAGTCTTCAAATATTCACAGGCACTTTGTCAGGTGAACGCTGGGAGCCCAAGTGCCACTGCAGGCTTTGGGGAGCTCATTCTCTCAAAAGCAACTGCTGTTCAGTTGCACAGTGTACATATACCACTAACACACATGCATGGACATATATTAAACCATTGCTTGTCCAACTCATATGGTTGACAGTCAATCCACAAACAACTTAAGCCATGATACCGCAAGGGTCATCATCTCTCTGGTATCTACAGCATGTTCTGGATTTCCACAACTTCCTTGATCATTATCAGGAAAAAAAAAAAAAAAAGGCAAAAACACACATCCCATCATACATTCAGAATTTCTACATCCACCATGTCAACATCAGGTTATAATCCCATAATCTATGTTGATCCTTATGCATTACTGGCTACACACCTGCATTAAGAGGAACAACAAAAACCATAACTTACCAAGTGTTCTCATTCTGCCAAGAATACCTCAGGACATACTGATGTCTCCTAGGATTAGAAACCATTGCTGAAATGCTTTCAGCAATTTCCCTCCTCCCTGCTTACTTGCAAAATGCAATACCAGGGTAGCTACAAGCACAAACAGTTCATATCATACAGGATCCCTAGTTTGACCCCAGTTGGGATTGACCAAGCAAGAAGCAGACAGAGCTGAACTCACTTGCAAGTCCTCAGTAGAATTTCAGTGAGGGTCTCAGGAAGAGCAAGTGAATTCTCACACCAACCTATTATAGAAAGCATATTGCTATTAAGATTCTTGGGGTATGCAGAAAATCCAACAAGAATTATAGCTTTACTGTCAGAAATACATAGATATTAGCCATACACAGCTCTCCACTTGAAGATCTGCAGCTGTGTTTCCTGGACTGCATCTTGCACACAGGCTGCAAAGCAGTGTATTCCCCAGTGCAAATGCCTGAGAGCAGCATACTGAAACGGTGAAGAAAGTGTCCAGTTCCATTTAAAGGTGATCATTTTTAGGTGCATTGCGTCTTCACATACTACCAAAGGCTTTTGTTCTGAATTTTGAGTGAATCTTTGATATATTTTGCTTTGGTGCCCATGAGAAGCACTACCAGTGAATCTGTTCCTTTAGCAGTTTGCTTAAGTGGAAGCTATTGCAAAGAATTATCTTTCTTTAGCCACAGCTGCTTCCCAGAGGATTTCCTCTGTTTCTTACAGGGAATTTAACAGCAGTCCCTGAGGTCCAGCAGAACTGACAAACTACTTATTCACTTTAGTGAGGCTCCATGCAGGGTGTCTCCCAGAACCTCCTCAGCTTTTAAAACAGTATTTCTTTTAGAAAGGTGCAGAGAGTTTGTTTCCATATGCTCAGGATTTCTCAATACTGCTGTTCTTACAAACCAGTAAATGAATGCCTCCAGCTAGCAGCAACATTTCTATCAATGTAACAGCCCAGCCCACAGGGATCTAATTTACTGAAACTGGTTAAGTGCTACACAAACATCATCTAGAGAGATTAATTGGCTGTTAAAGTTTGATTGCTTTGCAATCCCTTGGTGACAGTTGGAAAATGAAAAAGTGATCTTTTGTCATTACATAAATACCTTAAGGTATAGTATATATGCAGGGCTTTGTTTACATTTTCTAAACAGCACAGTCTTCAGTGGGAAGGAGAGCCATGACCCATTTAGTCATACTGAAATTTATTTAGTATATTCATTATGGATGACATTTTCCCAAAGTTTATTTAGAAGTAAAGTCTTCGCGGGCTGTAATTAATCCAAATTAAAACATATTTATGCTGATCATTAAGGCAATTTGTTGCAGACAAATTTCCATTTGATCATTTCCCAAAGCCTGTATTACTGTATTCCAAAACTTAAATTTCCTAATTGCAATTTTTCATTTCTCCTAACAAATACCACAAACCAAGTACTTCTGTACCTAGCATTTTTGACTTGAAGATTCATTGAAGTGGTAGGCTATGAGCTGGGGGGTTTTGCAATCACCCACCTAATTACTTTGCATGATTTCTAGTCTGTGCAAACCCTGCTTAGCCGTCAGGTTTTTCAACCCCAGATTTCCACAAGGAGACAGCCATGAGCGAGTTTGCAGAGGAGCTCAAAGCTCTTCAGTGACCGTGTCACAAGGCTACGTACAGAACCAGAATCGGAGACACCAACCAGATGAGCTGTCAAGTGTGACCATTTCATGCAACTTCAGCAATAAAAACATGCCATTTACCCAGCCCAATCCCAGGGATACAACAAACCATGTTTTCTTGACAAACTGTCATCATTGATATACATTCTACCTCACTGACAACAGTTACATTTCCTATGGCCCACTGAAACCTACAGGCATGCCTAAAGGGACAGAGGCCTCCTCATCATTTGTACCAACATTGAGGACCATCCATAAGGAACAAAAATATGCAGACACTGGAGGAAGGACAAGTGCTAGTATAATGACAATAGTACTTAATGAAATCATTATTAGTGAGGCACAGAACAAAGTGAGCACTTCCAGATTCAGGGGAATTTGCAGTCCTTGCACAGCATAGGAAAAAGCTTTACATCCTCAGATGCAGCAAGTTTGATCAGGAATCAGACACAGCATAAATAAAATCCTCATCCATCCTACTCCATGAAATTTCTTTTCCACCAATAAGTGACCAAACATCCATAACACATCAGCATCCGGGTTCTACATAAAGACAACAGGAAGTTGAAAAGCTAAAACACCTACAGATTTCATATAAAACCACTCTAAAATAGAATTCCAATGTAAAGCCAGTATGACTGTTCCAAAACCAGACATTTAAACAAATTCAAGACAGCAGTACATTTGCAGTCTGCATATGCAAACAAACTTTAGCTTCATAGCACTTGCACTGGCCCGTTTTACTGAGGAATTTACAATTCTGAAGCAAATTAAATAATAATAATAATAAAATCTTCTCCCATCTACTGGAGGTAGGACTAATCTGCAGTGAAGTTCCCAGCTGGTACAGGAAAAGAGGTAATGGGCTTTTGGGAGAAATAATGGAAAAAGCATGATTCCATGCTGAAGAGTAGAAGCTCCAGAGTTACCAGCACAAAATAAAGTGCTCAGATACCATGGCGATGAGCATGTTACAAGAAACAAAGAAGTAGTGCTAGCTTATATGGGAAAAAAGTACAATCCTCTAACACCACTTAAGCCAATAGCCTCCACTTGTATCCAAGAGTTCACCAATGACTTGGTAACTGAGGGATGCTAGAGGCTAAGGGAAGAGGGAACAAAGTTTGGGGAAGCTGGCATCTACCAAGCTGTTCTTTTGCTCAAATTGTATTTGGAGCCTGAATTTGAGCTCCGCACAAGCAACAAATACAGCCAAACTCTACTCTGAATCATTTTAAATCAACACACAGCTGGCTTGGGTCTCATTTGTATAGACTAGCCTGTTCAAACCTCACATTGCTCCTCCCATTGAGATTACATTCCTCCATTCACTGCTGTATTTAATTGACACTGTTTCAAATACGCATCTATATCCCTTAAGACAAACACATCCACACATTTTTTTAAAAGGCAATAAAAGCATCTCGTCTCTCCACTGCAAAGGATTCTTACTTCCTTGCCCTTACCCACACCCCCAAGATTTATTGCACCAGTCGGATTCCTCTCCCTCACATGCTGCCAAGAGCGGCTCTTTCCTGTCAGGGCTGCACCGAGCTGCTCGCTCTGCGCGCCAGGTAAGGAGAGTGCCGGCTCCTTTCCTCGCACCCAGGCCTCTCGCAGGGGCTCCGTTTGCCTCCTTTACTGCAGCTGCCCATGTTGGGACCAGCACTTTGGAGATTTTTATGTTCACTTGAAAATGCCTTTCCTGAGCAGCACACTCTGGAATCTCACCCTTTATGGATGTTTTAACTGTTTCCTGTTAGGCTTTTTTACCCCCCACCCCTTATTTATAGCTTCCTAACTGACTTGCATTCTGCAATTTATGAGCAAGAACTTAAATGATCTGAATCTCCTGTATCTAATAGCAGTGGGGGAGGCCTCATTATTCCTTGTGCCTCCTCATTGATTTCTAGCTTTGAAATCCTCGCTTCGCACAGCACAGAGGCAATTACAGCGCAGAGGAAAAGCCGAGATGCCCCCACACATCCCAGGAACTCAAACCAGTGCCCCTTCCTAACCCCCAAAGCTTATTGATAGTCCTGTTTGCATCCTGGATTTGCCTCCTTGAGACATTTCACTTCCCCTACCCCCAAATCTACCTCTCTTGTATAAGAAAAAATAGTATACTATTTTGCTAAACTTCTTTAAACTTTTTAAGTTGTTCTAAGCAGAGCTTCTTTGTCCACCTTCTATTGAGACCTGCAAAACACAGCTGCCAACAGAACTTCCACCACTGTGTAGTACTCTAGCACCCCTCTCTACTTAGTTTTCAACTTTCATGGCCCTGGAAGAACCTTTTTGGTATTTAATATTCCTTTGGAATGAAGTCTGCCAATGTGACTCACTAATGCTTCAGCAGGTAAACAGTTAATGCTATTACATTTTCCCAAATATTTCCTCATTTGGTCCACTAAAATTCACTTCAAGTTTAAAACAGCATCTAAGACTTTCCACACGAATGACATCAAACAGTGCAGTCTAAAGTTTTCCAGTACATTACTTGACCCTCTTAAATGAGGGCATTATATTAGTCACATTCAAGACCTCAGGAATCTCTTAAATAGAGTATTTTTGTTTTTATTTATTTGTTTTGAAGTCTGCTTAAAGCTTCAGAAACTTTTCACCTCCATATAGCACTGGTGAACACCAATTATCCTTGTCATGTGTTAGTTACCATTTCTCTCACTTGTGAAGAATTCATTTTCTGCAGACACCAACCTGAGCAATGAATAAAGGGCATAGGGGCCTTTTTAGCATGCAGTTACCACATCCCTAAGTCTTTCATTAGAAGCCTGAATTGTTCTATTTTTTCCAGTCATTGCTTGCTCACTAGAGGTGCTACTAGACTGTTGTGCATCACACCTTGGGGTTCTGAACCCAAAGGGTTACGAGGAAACCACGCTATCTCTACAGGCAGCCTAGTGAAGTGCTCCCTCACTCCCTCCATACAGCAGCATCCATTGCATATTCATTTGCTTTGGCAGAGGTTAAATTGAAGCCATATACCAGCTACTTTCCCAAGCTACACTATAGAAGAATTTTTACTCAACAAGTTCAGTTTATTTTCTAAGATTAAATAAATATTTAAAAGTCAGATCACAAAAGTATATGAATATTTTTACTTTCACAGACCCCAACTTGGCAGACTACTCTTCTTCCATGATTTTCTCTTTAATCCTTGCATTCATGTAATCACAGCCATCTGAAGCTTGAAATATTATCAGCTCTGAGCTCATTCCAACTATTTGGCATTTAATATACAGCATACAGCACACCACTATGAAACAGGTTAGCAGTCTTGCATACCTTTCTACTGGAAATTCAGGGAAAAAACCTCTTGCCTTATTAACCTGTACTTTAGAACTTTGTTTTCTTGCAACTTCCTTTCTGGACCAAGTACAGGTAAACAAAAATCCTCCCTTCTAAAACAGATATATATCGCAAGAGAAATTATTAAGCTGTCTGCTTAAGAGAGCACCACAGTCATATGCTGTTAGAGAAGATTAAGAAGGGAATAGGTGCAGCAGAATTCTGCACTGGATTGTCTATTTTCAGCTTTATTAAGAACAGCATGCAGAGGAATGTATTATGCCATTTTCCTCTGGAGAAAGAGGTGTGGGAGAGAAGGGCTGAACAAGGCTATTAGCTGGCACATCTTTGCTACTCATTTCCAAGCTCGAGGAGCACACAGACACCCTTATAATTGCTTTGTTTTGTTACAGTATCATAGAAAAGTAGAAATACGACTCCATAAATATCAAGTCATCCTGCGGAGCAGCATTTGCAGGGCGCACAGTGTATCAAAGCACTCAGCACTAATAAAGGACAAATCATCTCTTCTCAAGGAAAGTTTGTTCAAATAATAACTGTGTATATTATCACTACTTGTTTCTCAGTTTTCTCTATAACTTCTCAGAAGGGGAACACTAACCTCAAATACACCAGAAAACAAGAGTTTGTACACAGCCCATTTCTTTCACTGTTTTCTGCTACTTCTGACATACAGAGATGAAAACCAAACAAACATCGTGTACACTCCTCAGACTGACAGCAATGCACACCCCTGCTTCATGTAGCAAACATCTATAACTGCATATAGACATACATGTCAAATGATTAACACATCACATCAGTCCTTCAATACTGCCAATACCATGATTGTCTGAGGAAAAAATCCCTCACTTCCATATCAATAACACATGAGTGAGGTAGGGACTTCTTAGATTCATCAAAATCACCTCATCTCTTGTAGGACATAATTTCAAGGTATCTGACACTTAAATTTAAAGTGAATTTGAGTATTTCTATAAATATTCCACAGCAAGCTTTCTAGATGTAGCCCTAACAGCACTGGGGTTAGAATTCTAGCAATACCCAGAGGTGCTGAACCCCTACAACCAACTCACCCTAGCACCATCTTTAAAATATCCCTCCACGCAAGCAGCAGCTATTCATCTCTTACCACAGCCTATTAAACCATTTCTTGTCATTCTCGAAGGAATAGCTATAATATAGTCAGCGCTATGTGCATGGCACACACAGGGGTACAGGGCACCAACAGACTTTCAGGCAATTTGATCTGCACCTTTATCACCTTGTTTTTGCTAGACAGGTGTAAATGACTGGCTCTAGTATCATAATGTCTAATTTACTCACATCAGCTCTAGCAAATACTACAACCCTACTGATGTGCCACTCTGAAGGATCCAAGGCTGCATTAGCCCAAAGTACATTTCAACTGTCTAACTCAGATTCAATGTTTAAAAAAAGCCAACAAGAAAACAAAAATAAACCAAGAACACTCAGGAGACTGGTTAATGAGACTGAATTTAGCAGCAATTGTAGACCATCGAGTCAAGGCCCCTCAAGTGATTGCTATAATTTCTTCAAGGAGAGCACAAAAGGCATTTTAAACCCATCTAAAATAAGATTAATTTAACCAGAATGTCTGATTCCAATTTCTTTCCCTTCCCATAGCAGTTAAATTCAACACTGAAATGCATCTAAAGTTTTGAAAAATTAGTGGATTCAAAACATTTGTTCACATATCTCAAATTACAAAGGAAATTCTAGTATCATTTGGAGTAGTATTGTAACAGCACAATGACATTAGTATTCCTCTTACAAACTTCAATATACTTGAAGCTTAATATTGCAGCCTTTTCAAATTACACACAGAACAACCTGGCACAAAATTAGCGGGGATGTGGGGTTTGGATTATTTTTAACAAGTGTTTCGAGCCCTTTTTTTCTATCCTGCCATGTCACAAAAATAAGGACACTTCAGTTAAAGTTTTAAAAGGCCTTTTAACTCAAAGTTGGAAGCGGTTAATATTTGGTGCAATTTTAACTGCCACATGATTATCAAATTGAGCAGTCTCTTGTCTTAATGCACTGTTTTCAAGTACTCTGTCCACAGATTTAATGACTGATTCAGTATACAGGAGTCTGCTTTTACGGTGCAACTAACTAGATTACAGTTCTTGCTACTGTTAATTTCAATGGTCTTATAATACTTGTTTTGCAAAGTTTACCTATTTGCCAGCTTCCTACAAATAGAAATTTCTCACATCATCCATATTACCTTGCCAGGTTTGGACAGAAAATTAAGTCTTCCTTCATAAATTTCTTTAGCTAAAAGTTGACGATAGTATCTTGTAAGTATCCAGGTAATTGACTATTTGAATACTGCAAAAGTGGTCCTGACACGCCAATTTATGGCATATAGCATAAGCTTCATTGCTTCTAATAGGGGAAACTGATGGATGTACTTACAAATTTTTCATTCATCACATTTAGCAACTCAGAACACAAGCAGTTTTATAATTTACAGACTCTTGGCACATAGAAGAGTCACTTACTTGCTAATACATAAAACAAGCTTTGTTATGAAACAAAAGGCAAGGCATTTCAGAAAGGCACTTTGGTGCTCAACAGGTATCAGCAGAGCTTGACACACTGCTGGGGGCAGCCTCTTGCTAGGTTTGAGGTGTACCAAGCACAGCACCCACCAGCACCCCTGTTAAACTCGGAGAAAGCAGCACAAGCTAGGAAGAGGAATTAAAAGTTAGTGATACTTTCAGTCAAAGCTATAGGGAAGAGAGACCAAGCGGGATTTGGAAATAGCCAGAGGAATGCAAGTAACTAAGTAACTTCTTACAACAACATCCACCTCAGTTGAGCCTGAAATCTGAACTCTGTTCATTGCTTTGCTGAACAAGCTCTAACCTGTCTATCAACATATGTAAAAAGGCCTCTGAGTATATATACTTTGCGATCAAACCATGAGCTGTCCACATAAACCCTGCACAAGTGTTCTGTCTCAAAATAATTGAAAAATATTTTTAGAATGGCTTTGTTGTGACTCTGCTTTCTTCTGTCATGAGGACACTTCTCACACTTGTAAGCGACCTGGCTGATTCACTACATATAATTAAGGATTCATGCAAATGTCTTTGCTTTCTCAGGTGGGTTTAAATATTGTTTGTTTCCCTATTTTGGGAGCTTTGACAGTGCTCTGAGCTATGACAGTGTTTACCTGCGTAAGTTCTCAGGGAAATACAGCATTAAAAAAAAATCCAATTAGAAACAATCTTCCTGTTTATTCACTTTCTAATCTTACACCTGCACCAGAAGAAATACTATTTCTTACACGTCCTCCACCACTATCTGAATTCAGGAAACACTATCAGTGCTGGTTCCACCACCACAAACAGAGCAAGAGCCCACGAAGAGATGCAGTCGAACACATTAACAGGCATGGACAAAATGCCTGCAAGTAACATTATGCTCCAAGCTTCAATGGTTTGCTTTGTTTGCACTAGTACTTGTATTTTTACTGTGTGGCAAAAACACCCAGAGGCTTGGTTGGAGTTTTTTCTAATCTACAATTTGTTTAATTTCAAAATAATAAATTTAAAAATAAAAATCAATTAGGGCAGCCAGGAAAAGAGCGCGCTGCTTTTGTTGGCTGCAAATGAAGGAGTTGAATATATCCTTTCGTAAACAAACCGCCTCTGTACTATGGTTTCTTGTATTAAGAGGCAAGTTTCAAAAGAGGTTCGGCGTTGGGTTCGGCACAGGAACTCTGCATTTGCAAGACTTCTGAAAGTCTTGTGAGAACAGCTGGAGCAAGATCTCTGATACTTCCTATGCCTGTCCAAGCCTGAGTTTTTATGAAAACAACTTCTCTAGGTGCTTTTCAGGAAACTGGCTATTTTCTGCTGACCCAGCCAGAACCCATTAAGTTTTATATATAAAGTGATGAAAAGAACAGTTAACTGCACAAAGAAGTAAGCAGAGGTCAAGGTGGAAGCTGGGGAGCAGCTGGCTTTTGGTTGAAGAAATGTCCTAAGAAAAAGTTGTTCCATACAAGTCTGCTCCAATTAAGAGAAGAGATTTACATAAAAAGTTCATAAATGCTTCTGTTCATCTTCCAGAAACAATCCCCAGTAAATGAGTTTATTGGCAGAAACATTAGTACATCAGAACACTTCTAGGGGAAAAAAAATGAACAGACAATTTGTGTGTCTAACCAAAATGAAATCATAATGTTAAAAGTTTCAATACACCCAATTAACTACATATACACCTACCCAAATAAAAAAGCCTGCAATTCTCTTGAAACTTCATTTGGCACTTATATTAAACCAAGATACCTATTTGAAAAAATTGCAAGTTATTTGCAAACTGTCAGCAACACAAAGACGAGGATAAAATTCAGTAAAACGGTTATTTCCCTGCAGGTTGCTCCCTGCTGGTAACTTCACCCCAAATTCAGTGCAGCATCCTGTGCAATTGTAATGTGAACCAATTTGTACAGGTGTGAATTCTGTTTGTGATGCACCTGATCAAAGCAGAATAACCAGCAACACCTTGTCATGTGCTTAGCAGTGTCCAGCCAACTCTGCAAGGCAGAGATGCAAAAGAAAAGCACCATGGACACATGTTATGATGGAAGAAGTCAAACTGTTCTTTCAGGCATTAAGAACAAAACTACCAAGGCCTGGGCCAGGTGCAGCTTTCCTCTTTTCTTGTTGTCCAGGTCCACTTGGCTCACAAGCCTAATTTAATTGCTGCCTAGCCCCATGCACATCATCCCTCCTCCACTGCTCTCAGCTCTGCTCTTCCTGCTCCATGGCAAGACAGAGGGGCAAGGACTGTCAGAGAAAGGGAAGGAGAAGTGGGAGGGAAAACTCTTCCCAACACCCTGGGGCCAAGCAGAACAGGTTTTCAGAAATCCCCTTTCTCATTTCAGACAGTGCCAGCACAAATAGCTGGGGAGAGCAGTCACCTGCACCCGCGGCCAGGCTCTCCCCTGCACACCCAGCTGGGCCCTACTTGTCAGCAGATGTGATCAAACACGTTCCTAGCTCCAAGGGATCCCAAACTGACACAGGATTTTACACCTCGCCATTCCAAAAAATGGAGAAAGAAATCATGTTATTCATCGTACGCTCAAAGGAATCAGCTAATCACAATGTCATTGTCTTGCTGATGGACACAGAAGAGGCTGGAGGCTTGCAACAACCAAAGCTTATCTACTCCAATCACCTTTAGGAAGCCACAGGCTAATCAGAGGAATCCAGCTATACATTCAGCCCAGAGAAGCTGTGGAATCATGAAAATCAAAACATCCTTACCTTGGAAAAACATTAAAAAAATAGATGCTTTGTTTGCACTTAGAAATAGGAGGCATGTTTTGACCCAGACAAGTCCAGGCTAGATTGCCCCTGACCTTGACTAATCCTTTCTTGGCATGTTTTGTGCATGCTTCATTCCCTAGAGCACAGAACACGCAGCACTCCAGCTGCTAAGGCAGCTCTCCTTTCCCAAACATGCCCAGCTGAAGAGCTGGAAGCTGGAATTTTCCATGAAGCTTGTTGTCAAAAGGTCTTTCAGGACAAGAAGAAAGAAAAAAAATAAGAAAAAAAAAAAAAAGAATGAAGCTAAGATATCAGAGGAAAAGATTTGGGAACAGAGAAGATCATGAATAGGTTCCCAGAGGGGAAGCTAGAACCAAGAGTACAGGGAGGTTAGGAAAACTAGGGAAAAGAGGAAAAAGCACTGGGATAGGAAATACCTCGCCAGAGAAGGCCAGCATCCCAGGAGTAAATGCATCAAATGTCCCAATAGAAAGGGTGCTGAGGCTCCACTGTGCAAGAATATTCACTTCTGACTTTGCACCTTCCTGACACACCTCAGAAAAACACTTGGATTCACTGGTTAAAAGGGTTTTGTAAGCATTTAAGCCCTTGGGCTTTTTTTTTTTTTTCCCCCTCTCTTAATAAAAGATCCTAAAATTCTACTTTTCCAAAACCGATATATTCCATGTGCCTGAATTCATATCCCTTATTAAACCAGAGTTTGTGCCTGCCATACAACAAGGTATAATAGCATTTAGATCACACAAGACAGTTTAACAGCAAGGAGAAGTTGAACACACAGCACACAAGCGCTTTAAGAGGAGGTGTAATACGCTGCCCTAGCCTAAAAACCTCATCCCTGCCCTGCAGTTATACTTCAGATACCTTAATTCACATTTACACAGTAATTTTTATTCTATGATCTCAAAAACACTTTAAAACCTCTATAGATCCAGTATAACTTATGCACAGTCTCCAGCAGATAACAGCCCCAAAGGCAGAAGCAATTCAGTTTTCACCATTTCACCACTGGTTATTTTGTTAACTCAGATTCCTTCCTTTAACCAAAGGAAGACCACAAGGCTTAATTTTCTTAGGCAAGAATAACATCCTAATTGTTACTTAATTTTGCCAGTTCATATGAATCACTAGAAAAAGATTAAAGCAAAAATATTTGTTAGCACAAAATAGGAGAGATGCCTGCAGAACCACCATCTCCGTAAACAAACAAGTTAGTTTGAAGACTTGAGGAAGTCTAACAAGAAGCTGTTTCTTCATCTTTTTTGAGAATTTTTATGCAAGTTGTTCCTAAAGCAAAGGAAGGCTCGAGTAGGGTAGCAGCAGAGAGCTGAAGGCACTGTAGGAAACAGTGGACTGTACATATGAATAGCCTTAGATTAATCAAGCACCCAAGATTTTCATGGTGTGATTAATAACGTACCCCTACCACCCCCAAAACATGCTCCGTCAGAAAGTGGGACACTAAATTAATTATCTAGGAGATTCTTGGCATCCTTGGCTTATGCAGGGGGGTTGGACTAGATGATCTCTAGAGTCCCCTTCCAACCTCAACCATTCTGTGATAGGCAGATAACACATGTACACTATATCCTACTGGCATTTCTCTCAGAGGATACTACGCATCATTCGAGTCAAATGATGAAGTATTTTCACTCCCTCTTTTTTTAAAAATATCCAGATGCTTCCAGTGCTTCTATCACTGCTTAGAAGAGAGCCAGAGGAACAGAATGAGGATGAGTGGGCACCATTTCAGAAAGTTTGTGCTCTAATCCATTAGCATTCAAGAGGTGAAGCGCCACAATGCTAATTCATTTTATCACAATGACCAAATAGCCTGTGTTCTGCCACTGTGGGTCAGATATTCAAGTGCATGAGTATTTGCCTTGTGGTAACTCGCACAATGACAACACCAGTTATATTTCTGCACATCTGTACTGCACATCTAAGTCAAAGAAATTTTATTTACTGAAAAGCCACACATTCTCTTTCCTCTAAGAAGCATCTGTTTTAATTCATTTACAGTAATATTACCTTGCAAAGATAGAACTGAAATTATATACAGACTGGTTACACAAACCTCCATTCAGTTGAAACAAAAGCTGAACGGTTCACACAAAAATAAAATTGACACTACAGCTCTTTCAAGAAAGACTGGATGTTTCCTATTTATGCCCAAGGTGAACACTTCAAAGAAACAAGCAGAGAGCCCATGTTCAGGTCTGGATTACCTGACCACATGGACACAACCTGAATAAAATATATATGATTTTCCTCCTCTCATTTCAGAGGACCTTAGAGATTTTTAGGAGGCTTTTTAATCAAAAATTCAATACACCTTTGCCTAGAAGCAACCAGCTCTGTAGCTGAACACAGCAGTTAACAGTACACATCAATTCAGGACAAAAAGCAAATATAATATGCAAGCAGATCCACAGCTGGAAGAAAAACAGCTATCCGTCTCAGAATTTGGACAAAATCTGGGTTATCTTAAGTCTCTTCTAGAGCATAAAAATCTCCTCAATTCAGAGAAGTTTTTTAAAACCTTGGGCTTAATCTGTAAATGCAATGCATGGACCCTGGCTTAATCCCAAATCTTCTGCAAGATTTAACATACCAGGCAGACATTCACATTCATGCTTCTGTAATGGGTTCTGTTAAACACACACAGAGCTCTCTAATCCCTAAAAAGCAGGAATCAGAGTGATGTCTCCCCACTAAATATTTGCAAGTTCTCCACCATTAGCAGGAAACTCCACCAAAAAGCAAGAGTGAAAGCTGGTCTTAGCCACCAGACTGGTTTTTGTGGCTCTTTTGGCACTCAACCACCTGGGGATAGCAGTTTGGTGGGATATGAAGATTTACACTGACCTTAGCACTGGCATCCAAGTACCACCCTACTAGCATGAGGAGGATACAAGTGTCTTGGGAGTTATGGAAAAGCCTGGAACAGCAAAGGGTCTTGCCACTGATTATGTTGTTTCTGCACTACCTGCAGTCCCAGAAAACAGAACTAATGTGAAAGGCAAATACAATTTCCATATAGTTCCCATTTCCCAAAGGCGGCTTATCAAGAAGCTTTAAGAGTCAGGTTTTCCCGTCTGCTCAACCTCTCCATCTTATCCAATAGCTTAAACGCAATATGTGAACATCCATTTTTATTCCAACCTATTGCAAATCAAAGCCTGATGAGCACTACTCCCCAGGTTCAATCAATCTCTTCCAAACATGCTGTTTCGATCATTAAGTAGAGGTAACTAATAGGAGCAGCATTTTCCTAAGCATAAGGACTCTCATAAGGGGTCTGGTTACTTAGTTTCACCATACTTCAGTGACGAAAATGAATGTTTTTCTGTATCATTTACTTGACTATGTTGCATTCACCTTCCAAAGAAACCCTGTACAGCATTTCTTAAATGACCACTTCAAAGAATAAGTGTTGCTTTGAATATAACTAGGAAGGTTGTCAATAACTTTTTCCTTTGGAGGAAGAAAAGAAAACTGCTAGCAGGAACAACAGGCATTTATCAAAGACTTGATCTCAGGCAGTAACTGCCACTACACATTTAGTCAAGTGATTTATGATCAGGCAAAATTCACAACTCTGCATATCTCAGACTCAGATGTCCATTTTCGCAGTCAGCACAAGCCCAAGTTCCATGCCATATAAAATATGTTCAGAAAAAGCAGAACTCCACTCCTCAGAGCAGGGATGGTTCTCAAACATCTCAACTTTCTAAGCAGTTTATTCAGGATGGAGGTTAGAGTTTGCAGACAGGTCAGAGTTTGGTTTCTACATATACCAAGCATCTCTGCAACAAGACTTTTCTACATCCTGATAACATGAAAGGAAAAAAAAAAGGCTGAATTACCTTATTAACTTCTTTTTCTCTCAGCACTGACCTGAAGCCTTAGACCAACTATCACTGCTACTCATTAAATGCTCTTGTAAAAAGTTTTCTTGCTCTTAAATAAAAACCTCAGCCATCCATTTTGAGACTGTAACACTTCAGTACAGAACACATTGGGCTGATGTACAATCATTTCAATTCTGATTATTAAAATAAATTGTTAGCAACTGCTTTCACCAAACCATGTGTTGCCTTGCTTTTTTGTTTATTTTATTTTCCCCTTGCTAGGATGGTGACTGGGTACTTGAGGTATTTATAGAGTTCTACACATGTCAGTATTATGCAAGAGGTAGCATTTGAAGTTATCTTGAAATGCTTCTCATCTATTTGTATTTAGTTATTAAAAACCCTCAGTCATCCTTTCAGAAGCAACTCACACATTATGCAAACCAAATGGCTACATAACCACCATAAACACTGAATAGTTAACAAGCAATCCATGGGAGAAAATATGTAAGAAATATGAATAAAATGTACTTGTGAATAAGGCAGTGAACACCAACTACGCTAGGAGCAGTTGCCAAGTTTCATTTGCAAACAGAAGGGGGAGCATTTGCCAGCTCTGGGCACCATCACCTTTGACTCAAAGTTGACCAACACGTCATCTAAGTTTCTCTGAATTTACATATGCCAGCGCATCATCTCTAATAAAACATCTAAATAAATAGTACGGACGCTTCATTAACGCTTCTTTTCAAAACCAACTACTATAAAAGACTTGTAACTGGCACTTTTTTTCCCCCCCTCTTTCTCTCCTCCTAAGTACAAAAGTTGAACAGGAAAACTCAAGCATTTCCTCAGTCTACCTATTCCAGGACTGGTCCCAATTAAGCCAGGACAGAAGCTTCTAACAAGTCTGTCTTTAAGTGGCTAAAAGCTATTTCCTGCTTTTCCACCCAGGGCAGGCAGGCCTGTGCTTTAATGCATCAGCCATTCTACTGGCAGATCCACTAATGAATCCGAAGTCCATCAACCCAAGCAAATCTCAGAACCACCCAACACCAGTTTAACCTCCCCCTCTAGCCCTCAGCTTCTCTTCCTCCAAGATATTTTCCAAATACCTCTTTGCCAGCATTGCTTGATTAGATCCAGACATTGAATTTACTTTCAAAATGAGATGCTGAGCTTGAAGCCATGCCCCTGGCAGACACAACGCTAGTCACGGGCATAAAAATTGGGAGCCAAAACACTCAATGACACCTCCTAAGCAGAACAGCTCCCAGATGTGTTCAAAGAATTGAGAAGTATTAATTTAGGAAGGGACTGCAAGGACTGGACACACTGACAGAGCAGCAACTAACAATTCCAAATAGTCTCAGATACCTTTGCTTCCCCCATCAAGACTCATATAAAGGGAAAAAAAAATAGGAAAAACGGGATGACATCAAGCTACACCTTCTGTTAAAACTGTTATTCGGGTAACTGTGGTAGGAATAGAAAAGGAAAAAATGGAGTACTAGAGATTAACTCTCATATTGAAAATATAATTGCTAATATTTGTGCTGAAAAAAAATAAGTAACAGCATCAGGAATGCCAGCCAAACAATGAAACAGCAAAGACGTGAAAAAACCTTGAATTTGAATCTTGAATTCATCAATTTGTATTACATCAGCTTTTGGCCACTAACAAGCAACAATCTTCCCTGGAAATAGCAAATTTGCACATTTGGTGTATGCATGCCTGGACAGAGGAGACAGAATGCAGTTTTTGGTGCTTTAGATAGTGTTATTTTTCAAGCACAAGTCCTCATTACTGTATTTATAACTAAAGAATGAAATTTGCAATGAAGAAACAATTGCTCTGCACTTCCTTAGTTACGGCCCTCCCTTAAAAAAAAGTTTTCCTGGAATAAAGGTGAATAGTTTCTTGTCCAAAGCTTAAGCTCTGCAATATTTCAAGTTGCAAATTATGGTAGTTATACTATCTGTTCCAGTCTGTTTCCACAACAGATTACTAACAGGCATCAACATACTGATAGTCTTTCACATCCCCTGGATTTTTTTTTTTTTAAATGAACAGGGAAATAGTCTGAGCTATTCTTACCAAAACTGCAGTTATCTCTTACCTGCTTTATGCTATGGCTTATATGACCTGCTCATGCAACAGGACCCCACATTGGGCAAACCAACTAGAAAAGACCAACTCCACCCCAAAATGTGTCAGTATAAGTAACAAGAGTTGCTGGACAAAGCTAAAAAATACAATTTAAAATGCGCTCACCAGGTTTTACTCAGAGTATCGTAGGTTATGTCTACATTATCAAGTCAGAGCAGATAAAAAGGGTGCTGAAGACCCTACATCTTTAACACAACATGAGGCTGTGGGTGTTAACAGCAGCATGAAGTGAAGAGGCTTCTCCTCAAACTCAGACTTCCCTCCAGACATTCTTCTGTGACATCTAAGGACAGGTACCCCAGAACCTCAAAAGCCACAGCCTCAGAGCTCTACCACCTGAGGGCCTTGAGCCCTGCATGCCTGTATATTCCTACCTGAAGATCTCTTCAAGATCCTCATTACAGCCCCACGCTTTCTATGCCGGTTATAAGGTTTGGTTTAATCCCCAACCATCCTTCTCTTCATCTTGACACAGCTCTTATCACTAGTTTTCAAATCTGAGGATGCTTTGATCACATTACTTTGCCACCCGCTTTCAGCTGCCTCACAGGACAAGCTGACCAATAATACAGTTTCTTTAGGAGCATTTAGGAGCTTGGGTAGCATCAAACTGCAGCTTCTCACAGACCAAGAACTATCATCAGGAGAAACACAAGCTGGAAATTAAAATTAAAAGAAGTTCTGCCAGACATAGAAGGAAAAGTGAGTCAAGTCAGAAGAGGGGTTAGAGATCAGAACGGAACACCAAAGATCTTAGGGCTGGTAGCGGCTGGCAAATGTGAAGGCAGAGGAACCTTTCAGCCTTTCACATCATAAGCTCTGCAACATGCATCAGAGTCCTTCAGCACCTCAGTGCTAGACCAAGAGCACACAGGTGCTCAGTACCCACTGCAAGAGTTTCTTCAAAAGGGACATTGAACCAGACCCCCATGTCTGCAACGGGGTAAGAGGCCTTCGGCAGATGCCAGAGATCATCTGCTTCCCTTTCATCCGGAAGGGATCATGTTCACATCATTTGGATCACAGGCCACTCTACGATCCAACCTAGCACATGCTAAATTCAAGAGCACGGAACTGCTCTGAGCTAGACACTATTAGATGAGCCTTTACCTCAAACTATCATCTAATCCTGTGATGAGCCAAATCCTGCACTAACATCCTTGGAAATCACAATGTGATGAAAGACAAGCATTCAAAGAGGTCCGTGGTAGCAAATCTGTAGATGGAGAAGTGATTCTTCCCTCCCTAGTGCCCAGCCTTTGAGCAGGGGAGAAAGGAGGGGGAAATGTGAAAGACAGCCTGCATTCATCCGACAAGATACACTAAGGAGTTAAACTTTAGTATCTCCAATACAACAGAAATCCCAGCTGGTGGGGCACAGTTGTCTATCAACGCAATTTTCTCAAAGCAACATTAAAAACAGAAACACTTTAAGAGAAAGCAACATAGCCTGCCTCTCCCATGAAAATCTCTTCAATTAAAATGGTCAAAATAAACATTTAAGAGACTCAATTTTGCTACAGCTATAGAGAAGAAAAAAATCAAATTAGATTTGACTGAAGAAATATTAAGCAGGAAAACAGGTTGCTCTCATTTGTGAAGTGCCAAAATCTTGATAGAAAGGTAGAAAACTCAGTTGGAATGAAGCATGAAGTGAGGTATTCAGAATGCAAATAATCCACCCAGACTTAGGAGCTGATATCCACAGTAACCACACTGAGCTAATCTGCCAGAGTTCAGCTGAAGCTCAAGTTTCAGAGGGGGGGGGAAAAAAAAAAAAAAAAGTGTACAACAGGAGATATCCATTCAGGCTTGAAAAGAGGTGCTCTAAAAAATGCAATACCTTTTAGTATTAGAAACTGTATAATCTTTAGTAATATGCAGCTTCCCATGAATAATAAAAATATCCTTGATGTTTTATGAAATGTAGTTTAGTTATAAATACCATCTGCAGGGCTTGCTTTAACATACAAATGCTTTTGCATTTAGACATCACATTCAGCTAAAGACAACCACATGCTACAGTGACAGCCACAGGAAGCACAATCAAAAAAGGACATTCTAAGAAACAAACAGGGAGCTAAAATAGTTCATTTTTTCATATCATTGTATTATCCAGGAGTCCTAAAAAGCCTAGACCCCACTGGGCTAGACACTACAGTACAACTAATTTATCCAGCAGACATGCTTCTCAATGAACAAAAGAAAGTACATGCTAACAGTGTTATTACAACATCAGGACAGCATTATCTTACACAGTGAGAAATGTGAAGGTTTTATACGCTTTCTTTATTGTTATTAAAAGTAGCACTGTCACCTTGGCAACTGCTGAAC
>NW_010576766.1:80681-146518 GCF_000705375.1 Tinamus guttatus
TTACTTATTATTGCACATTTGCAATCAATTTGGAGAACACAATTGGGGGGTTGTTTTAATTTTTTTTTTCCTTATAACCCTGCAACCTTAAAAAAAAAAAACACTAAATCAGTTCTTCAGATTGGATTGTTAGTGCAGATCTCATCTCATTTTCACCTACAACCTGCATTTTCATATACAATAGGACTCCACCTAGGACCCCGGTCAGAAATGAGCTCAATACGTGCTGATAGGCATCCAACCTGCTACACAGGTACTGAGCAGGTGGTTGGGTACTCTGGGGGACTCTACAACACTACTTCAAGAAGAACCCAGGCACCCCCAAAAATCTAATTATTTTGTAATTATTTCATAATTATACAAGCAGAAAAAAGTAGGCACACAGTACCCTCACACTGCACATCCAAACGTGGAAGTGCATGGCTTCTATTTTCATTTTTACAGTGTTCACAATTTCTTAAATCCTTCCATGGCAGCATCTGTTTGCTTTTAAGATATGAACTGAGTGCATAAAGATAAGGAAAAAATGCAGGAGATTCAACCTGGGAGATGTGGCAATTGTGTGGGACGGCCACTTTCCTTCTACTTTTCAACACCATATTATTCTCTGAGTACTGGCCAACCAACACAAATAAAAAGCAGAAAATCAGCAAATCTTAGCTCTTCTGTCAATGAACCTCATGGAACTCAGGCTATGGAAAAGGGGGCTAATTTTGGATGACCTCAATTTCCAAAATGACTTGCAAGTTCACTGTGTGACAATACCCCAATTCATCCACAAACTTCAAAGTGGAAAGTATTCCTTTTCCTTTAAAGGGGCACAGCCAAAGGCACTGCAGCCCCCTTTAGGTTTTTCACAAAATAGAAAAACAGTAAGATAGAGCAGAAATCTTTAAACAGGAAGGAAAAAAAATCTCAGGTAAAACACTGCACTAAAACTTGAAATGTAATTATGGGTCTTAATTCTTACAAAAAGATTTAAGATTGGTTCTTTGCTTCAGTCTAAATTCTAGCAAGTTCTACAAAGTCCCAGGAGACACTTCAGGCGAGCCTCCTCCTTCCTATCACCTCTCAAGCTCATGGTGGGAGTTGCTGTTATCCCAGCCACCCAGGGTGCGCTGCTGCAGGTCCCTGCTTCCTCACCTCCTCCCAAAAGATCCATATAAAATACCCCAGCAGACACACGCCGGGGAAATGCTCGGGGACTGCAGCCAGGAGGGCGACACGAGTGGGCTGCTGCTCAGCCCCAGCTGTCCGAGAGGATGTGACGCAGCGCGCGTCACCTCGAACGCGAGCAAGCAGAGCAGGCTGGGAAGCACCACGGAGCACACGAGCACCAAGGGCCATTTTTAAGCTCCAACGCAAAGGGGCATGCAGAAAACAGGATGCAAGTTCACAAAGGAAGCATCGCTTTCCAAGCACTTTCCAGAGTGAAAGTTGGGTTTGCTTCCTTTAAAATTTAGAACATCCTTATTAGCCTCCCTGTTAGCATTTAATCACAATACACTTCAAGGCTCGACTTAAATCCAAGCCAGAAGAATTCTACTTCTGTTTTAAATGACATTTTCTTGGAATATCTTTAATGAGAGTATTGTTACTGAAACCGCCCTACAGAAGACGGATACTCATGAGAATGTGGAAAATCAGAATTTAACTGTATTTAAGCACAAATGAATTGTTTCAATATGAATGCTGAATAACTACAGAGTCCCTATTATTGCTATTCCGTTAAACTAATTTGTTGAGAAGATAAATACAGGGCTGCTGGCACCTCCATTGTAGTGTCTGTTAGCAGAGATGCATTAAACTTATGGGCTGATATTTAGCATGTGCTACAATTAACACTTGCTCTGTACTAGTATTAAGAATTGATCAGTTTAATTGCTTAGAATATTTCAATCTTAAACACAGCATTGCACATTTGTTTACTGCTTACAAGTATAAAAATTGGAGATAGTGACTCAGTTGTAGATATACACTTAACTCCAAGTTTCCTTTCATTTAAAGCCTGCAAATGATACCATCATTTAATGGTCATAAGGCCATTAGTATCTTATAAGGTTGTGCTAGATCTTAACAGTAGATAATTTTTCCCTGAGTTTGTTTTTGGGATACAGGAGAGCAGAAAGCATGGATTGAGAGTCTTGAGGACTTTTTTGTTTTGCTTTTTAAACAGCAGAGAGGAACTTAAGGGCAGCTCTTGTCTCTTGGATGCAAACACCCAGCCATCCCCCTCCAACCTACTTAACTCTTTCATAAGCTGTTAACATTAAGAAAAAATAATATCTGTCACACTACTTTATCAACACACTCGCATTCCAGTACTCCATACATTTCTCAGCAGAAAAACACAAAGTTTAAGATCTGTGCAGAGATCTGCATGTTCCAGCTATTTTTAAGGAGTACTCTGTCACACCAATGTGTCAGTTAATTCTGTCAAGTCACCGGGCTATGGGATGACTTTGTCCGCAGTATTCCCCTGGGCTAGGGCAGTAGGGGCAACAGTTGCTTCATCAGTTCAAGGTTACTGGTTGTTACTACATCATCTGCATTTAACAGTGGAGGAGCAGGATCACTTTTTCCAACTGGAGCACAGTATGGAGGAGGAGGAGTGCAATGGAAGACATGACAGCGTGGAGGAAGCAGTGTTAAAATCTACCCTCTTCCAGAGGGAAAGGTTGAGATAAATGAGAAATTGTACAGGCACAACTGAACTGGAAAACAGAACGATAAAACACTTGCCAAACCTACACATTCAAATTACTTTCAGATGCTTTTTTGGACCAAAAGGCTGTGAAATCTAATCAAAACTAGGAATAAGGCTGGGCTAATAGAGGAACATCAACAGTACCAACAAAAAAATATTGTATACAGAGAGAGTCATTCTTATGACCTGAATTATTCTTACGACTTGCAAACACTTCTGCACATAACAGTTCCCAAAAGGCTTGGCACTGACTCACCTAGTGTCCTGGAGCAGAGACTACAGAGAAGAGGCTGTAAGGAGAGAGGGAGGAACAAAGTTAAGCCTCATACTGCCTATGGAGCTGCAATGCTTCCTGCTTTGATCTGTATGAGCTGCTCAGGGCATATTCCAACACGGATCCCTGCATGCGGGTGCTGGTTTCAGACACCCTGGGGCAGGCGCACTGCTCTGCTGCAGGCCGGCTCTTCTCTGCTGCACCACCAGAAAGTTGTGCCTGTTCGTATGTGGCTCTCAGGGCACTAAAAGGATAAATAATTACTTGCTATCTGTCTGAGCCCTGCTCATGCAGCTGCCTCCTGAGACCGGCCACACATCTCTGCTTTAGGGCCAAGGGGACAGGGAGATGCAGCCATTTTCTCCTCTCCTGAGGTTCCCTGGCAGAAGCAGCTGGTGAGACAAAATGGCTGCTGCAGCCACTGTCTCTGCAGTATCACAACAAGAGGGAGAGCAAAGGGACCAGAAATCTGCCATGAATGCATTTTGTTTGTGTCTTAATTATTTATACTAACCCATGTCCTATTAGACTAGTTTATGTTTAGCCTATATCACATGGCACAAACACAACACCCAAGGTAATTACCTCGGTTTATGGGACATGCTGAATAAATGGATGTGGGTACATAATTGCTGGCCTCTGAGCTATGAGATGCTCCAAGATCACCTCCAAGAAGAGGTCCATGGTGGGCAGTTAGATTCTTTGTCTCAAAGGTGAGCAGATCATAGAATCATAGCATGCTTAGGGTTGGAAGGGACCTCTAGAGGTCATCTAGTCCAACCCCCCTGCACATGCAGGGTCACCTAGAACACATGGCACAGGACTGCATCCAAGCGGGTTTTGAAGATCTCCAGAGAAGGAGACTCCACAACCTCTCTGGGCAGCCTGTTCTAGTGCTCTAAAAGCTAGAGCTTTTAAAGCTCTAGCTTTAAAAACACATCACCTGGCCACAGGACTGCGGCCTAGCAATCGCAGCATTCCTGTGTCACCCTTCCTACACAGCGGGACATGGGGTAATGTCACCTGTTTCTTCTCCAGCTCTTCTAACTTTTCTGCCTTAAAGGCCATTTGTCATTCAGAGGACACTGTCACCTGCTATTCTGCTTTTCCATCCTATTCCCGAGTCTCACAAGTGAAGATCATCAGCCGCTCGCCCCACACACACATCCTCTGCCCAGACTTCCCAACATGGCATAATCCCTTTCAGCAGGCCCCACTATTTGAATAGCACACACACACAAAGATAAATCAGCCCAGACTGCCTAGCAGAAGAGGAACCCTATCATTAAGGAGCAGGACACGATTTCTCCTTGTACTTGAACAATGTGCAAACTCTGCATTGTTATACATAGCCTGCGCTTTGTTCACACTGAGCTGAGGTTTTCTCCCTCTCTATTATCCCTTCAACTCTAAGGCAAAACTAGAATAAATTTAAAGAAACGGATGAATAATGAGAAGCAAAAATAATTCACTGCATCCGCTTACAGAAATTCTTTGTAAGCCCTGGCCAGTGCACACAAGGTGATTCACTTCTCTGCTTCTCTCAGAAAAGAGGAAGGAGCTCTTGCTAGCCTCCGAATACCAGCAATTAGCTGGCAGCAGAGTATATACAACTGCCTCTCTCCCTCCGTGCAGTTTTTCAGGTTTATTTTGCACTCTTACATTTTTGTAATTTATATAAAAAGCCAGCAGCTATTTGGCAAGATTTACATCTAGAAACAGCAACTTAATCACATATGAAAGATCAGGGGAACTAGATGCCTCAGGACATTAGAAACTTTTCACCTCCTACTAACCTGTCTGAAACTTGCCTTAGCTGTTAACTAAAAATAGCTTTTAAATCCCCATTCCTTTATTAGGCTTGTCCCTCTAAAAAGGCACATAAAACTTATTAAACTTATCACGTGCAACACTGAGTGCTTGCACAGCAGAAACAAGGAGGATGCAAGTTCAGCAATCTTCCTCACTAGTGACGTAACTGTTCTAACAAAGCAAAATTCCTACTGATTTCTTGGCTTGGCAGGAACAAGTTGAATGAAAGATGTTAGGGCTTTCATCACATAAAATAGCTCCAAGAGAACTGTCAAACCGATCTTTGCTCATTAAAATCATCTAATGAATACATTCACTCATGACCTGCATCTAGTTGTTTATCATATATTTGGTATCTCCCTCTGCTATTGTTTCAGTAATTCAGTATTAGAAAACAGCAGTTACACTTACAAAATGCATCACCCTGGACACCTGACCTCAAAGTGTCATAAAGTGCCTTAAAGTATCAGATACCAGCACTATAACTAGATAAATGTTTCGTTAGGAGACAATCCTGTATTTATTGCTATTATACCAGTAACAAAGCTCTTAATTAACTTGGTCTCTCGAGAGTCTCAGTACTTTCCTCTTTAAAAGACATATTACAGGCAACTATCAGAAAAGGCCCGAAGTTTCTCACTTGCTGACAGTTGCTCAGAACTGTTCTAAGAGCACATGTGTCTGTATCACAAATGCAGCAGTTGCAGGAAGGACCTTCCACAAAAGCTCCTGGAGCAGGTCAAGAACAGAAGAGATATTGCATTGGCATTAGCTTCTTGAGCATGGCACATATCTCTCCCATATCAAAAAGCATGGACAGCTTTCTGTGACAGGACTGGACTGAGAGTAGTTCTCTCAGTATTCTGCTTCAGAGAAGGATGTAAATTCATAATTAAAAAGTAAAAAAGCATTTTTTGTCTGATTTATAGCAAAGCTTTTCCCATTATGCCCCAAATCACTTAATTGGAATTCTATTTAGAAAGCAAAAATAATTTTCCTACATAAACAGGGAGCTTTCATTACTCCTCCTTTTCAGGATGAGTGATCTCTTTGGGAGCTCTAGCCTGGGGGAAGCAACTATTTAGAGTCATTTATCTGTTTCCTTTAAAACATAAGCTAGTCCAACACCATGGAGAGTTTCAATATAGTCCACATGATTGCAGAGAGATTCAGACTATTGGTGCTACTGTACATCTTAATCCCTATAATTGTGGGGCATTTGCCAAGTTTCATCATCTGATATGAAAGCCAAACCTTAACCTGACTTCCTTTTATGTTCAGCTATCTGCCAAACATGGCATTATCTCAGCAAAGGCAAAACATGCTGTGCTTCACAGCTGCTTCAGTATCCTGGCTTCCCAAACTTGCCCAGGCCTTGCAGCATACTGTTTAGGCCGTTTTTATAATCAGAAGAGTTTTCCTGGAAAGAGAGAGAAAGGGTAAAAAAAAAAAAAAAAAAAAAAAAAAAAAAAAAGCCCTTGGATCTAATCAGACTTCCAAGGGAATAAAAGGATGCAGATTCATACTACTTAGTTTAAGTAGGGAATTCAGTAATATGTGTTCTGTTTAAGATGCACTGGAAGTAATTGACACTCACACTGAGAGTTTATTATATTCTAGCTTCTTAAGTAAGCAACACAATCTATCTGATTTTTCCAGAAGCCCAGGCAATAAGCACTAATGGGATTTACAATAATGACTCTACAAACCAACATAAATGAAACTTTAGAACAGAGATTCTATACTGCAAAAAAATTTTGATTAAAAGATATGATGAATATCCACACTACAGATAACTGGTTATTTTCTCACTTTCTTTCATCTTACAAATACAAAAGGATTCTCATTATCATCCTATTTAAAAAACAAATCTGATTTAAACAAGTCATAAACATTAAAAGCTTTAAACCATAATGATAATGATTTGCCTGCAGTTCCATCTGTAGCCAAATCTATGTTAATCCACAGCAGAAATTCTAGCTAATTTGCATGATGCCACAAGAAACCACAGAGCTGTGCTCAATCTGCATGTCCAGTAAGCTATCAAGATAGTGGAAAAACATTTTTTTAATTAAAAACTGCCTTTCACTATGCTTCAAACCTATGTTTAACACTCAGTATCTCCACCAAAATGCAGATTTAAAATTAATAGAAAGTCATAGCAAGTCAGATATATTCCAAGGTAAGTATGAATACTGCGAAAGAACCCCTTTTTATTCCCAATGTGTTATAATTTCACATGGAGTAAAACAGGACATGGTATGTCTCAGTTTTGGATGTTAACCATGCTAGCTTTTCTTCTGCACCATATTCCTTTCAGCTCAGTCAATCGGTCATCTTCCTTTCTGATCACATTTATTTCCAATCAGCCCAACATAGACAGCTCTACGCTGTATTTTCTTACTGGACATTTGCCCTAGAGACCAGGGATTTAAAATACACGCACACATGTACATGCAACAGTGCTTTATGTTCTCTGTGGTCTTCTTCCATTCTGTCCTCCCTTCACCTAGAGATAGTCAGAAAAGGGCTGCTGCTTCTTACAATATTTATGCTCTTCTCACACCTCAACTCATGCAGAGCAGCCTCAGTCCAAGTTCTCAATCAGCATTTGCAAAAATTTAAGAACTTTTAATCCCAAAGGCAGAATGACCAAAACTGGACAGATGAGTTCCATGCTGATCAACTAAGACAAATAAGAAACAGTATTTCCTTTCCATAGCTGTCTAAAAAGCATAGCACATACTAAGCCATAAAAAAAAAAAAAAAAGGAAATTTAATATGCTGTTGTAACCTGTATTACACTGTAAATTTGGGGAAAATTTGTAGGATGCCAAAAATTCTTCTCTACTAGCCTTTTATCCTCCTTGTATTACTTTCCACTAACATGCTCTATTTGGCAATTTCCAAGGTGGCCCAACGATGAGAATTTCTCCATCAATCATGAACTAAAATTTTATTTAAAACAGAATATCTTGCAGGATCAGGCCAAACCTTTAAGACTGGTTAACTAAGTAGAGAAAAGATATTTCTTCAACCAGATAAAATTATTGAGTAACCACCTAGACTTTAGGAGAGGAACTGAAAGAGGTGCCCCCCAAATGACACGATCATCCTTCATATGCAACGCACATTTATTCTGGAATACACCAAGTTTACAACAACCATTATGGCAGTGCTATTGAGTTGAATTTGATAGACATAACAGCTCAGCTTTCTGCAGAACAGGCAGCTGATAGATCCTAATTATGGGCAAGAGAGGGGAGAGGACATTCTTCAGACACCTTGGAATCCATAGGTGCAAGGGAGTCATGTAACCCACAGAAGTTTCAAGTAAGTGAATCCTGAGGCCCTTATTTGAATTGACTGCAAAAGTCTTCATAAGATTTGGCCATCGTTTATCTTGTGCTGTTTTCATGCCACCTACTTATACTGGCACAAGGAACAGGAGAAAAACAGGCCTATGAGCACATGCCTTTAGCAGGGTAGCAATACATATCAACATCTGTAGCTTAAAAACATTTTTAAAATCCTAGTGCAATGAGGGAGAAGTAAAACCAACACCCTGATCTTAGCTCTTTCCAAGCCTCAGCTACATTAACCCACTAAACTGTTTTATGTATTTCCTATGTAGGTCACCCAGAACATTTACATACAGTCTACCAATAAAATAGCTCTACAAGAAATGTATTAGATACTAAGAACGTAAAATTATAGTTCTCCTATAAGAAAGCTATTTCAGAATATAATATGTAGCATTTTAAGCTTTTCCTACTACTTTGCCCAATAAATTCACTCATAACAATTATCCAAAACATTACTTGACTGTCACAAAATGCCAAAATTACAGGTCTTTTTTTTCTTTTTTTAAAAATATGGATCAATTTAGAATTTGCACAAGTACTTTCCAGGCTTATTTTCAGGTTTGTTTCTGCAATTTAATCACAGTTCCTTCTAAATCTGGCCTCTATTTAATAAGGTTTCTACACATATGGTCTGACTTTGTAAAGGGCCTATTAGGAAAGGAGAAAAAAAAAAAAGGAAAGAAAAAGAAAAAAGAAAAGAAATTCCATTACTGTTTTCATGCTTTTTCATTGAACCATCACTGCATTCGCTTGCAATAACTCTAAAGGAGGATTATAAAAGTGCTTTCCCAGAATGTGTGCTAAAAGGAAAGGAGCTCCAAACCTGGAGAGGATCTGAAAGGGGCCTCTTGTGAAGTGAATTCTCCCATGCAGCCCTTTGAAACCCTCTGCCTGGTGGAGTTACTGGGCCTCCACATACAATTAGCTATTACTGCAGCTTAGCCCAAATACTTTCAGCAGCCCATCACAGCTGCAACTGGGAAAAGCCTCCTTGCACATCTTCATGTTGGTAATGGATCCGTTAGCAGGATCCTACTTCAGCTCAGAACAAGCCAAAACAGTTTTCATCTTTTTAACACATTTTCACTGCATGCGGGTTTTGGAAGATCCATAATGCTAGTTCATTCCCCATCCTCCAGCTTTAAGGTTCTCTGCAGATATTAAGGCTTTGGTGCACGGCTCTTTTGTGGTCTAAGGTGGAAACATTTTCAGTTTGTCAACAGCATGTGTATAAAACAATGCCGTATTAAAAATATTTGTTAATTTTATATATTAGGGATGTAGAATTAAAATAAATTAAAACCAACTCCCATCTGTACTAGTTAGCTTCATAAAATGTTTGTTATCTTCATCTATGCAATTTCAAAATCATTACCTAAGAGTCTTTTAGAGAGACATAAAAGGAAGATTGGACTGGCTACAACATGAAGATCAGGCCTTTTGTTTCTGTGACAGTGATCTGGCAAATCTCTCTACTTGTCATCCATTTTTATAGTTTTGGTTTTTGTTTTGCTTTTTAAATGAGTATGTCCTAACCACCTCCTTGCTGGGATCTTACCAGTAATAGTTACAATAAACATTTTCAAAACACAGTAGTTTTGTGTACCAGCATCTATCTCTGCCATGGAGAATGCCAGATCTTGTCCTTCATGCAGATATAGACGACAGGCAACATTGTCATATACACAAGGAGTCTTAAAGATAAATTAAACAAGAAAATTAAAACAGCACCAGATCCATACACCTTTTAAAGTTTTTTAACCAAAACTTAAGGAATGCACCATACTACAGGAATGGAGAGGAAGTAAAAACAAAAATTACACCCCACACCCTTCTGTTTGACAACTGCACTGCCTCTGAAAAGCAGAGCTGGAAAATCCACAGAGGCTGAAGAAATGCCAAGGGAAACAGTGGAATTTGCTAGAAGCTTTGAATTGCAAATGTAAGGGGAAATCCTGCTCTGGAAAATATATTCAGACTCTATATTCAGAGCACATGGATGCCAAAAGAAATCTAACACTTTTCTCTGCCTTTTCACCTTTTGTCTTTTACCCTCTTTTTCCAAGTTACTACTTCACTTTTTCTTCTATTAACAGTGCTTTGTCATAGCCACAACCTTTTCTCACTGAAAGAAGCAGCCACAAAATGTTTCTGCAGACCACCCCAAAGAGGAAGTGCTCTATTTTCCCCAGAAGACAGGAGAAGCCCTGAAAGTTTCCCCATATTAAGAAATCCAAAGCTCATCCCTTGCATTCAGGCCTCTGATCTTTTTTTGTTTTTTTTCCCTCTACTTGCCCACAGTGTTTCCCCAGGGTGTGCTATCCATCTCGCCCCCGCAATGATGAGGGGCATTCACAGCATGATCTTGCAGCCAGGGAGAGGAATCCAACCCGCCACCACGCCGGGAGCGGAGCTCCTGCTGCACCAGGCTAGAGCTCTGCTCCTGCAGCCTGCTCCCAAGGACCAGCAGCAGCATCCTGGAAAGCTCCAGGATCCAGAGGAACAGCACAAGCCCCAGCAAAACAGACTCCGGCTATGAATATGTGTAAGTCATGAATACAAACCACATTTATCTGAAGCTCAAGATCAGTCTAATCTTAGTGTCCAAAAAGAGAACTAACAGACAGCAGAAAAGTGCCTTCCTCAAGAAGATGGTCATAGTGCTTCAAGTACCCTGGTAAATCCACACCTGTAAGTGATTAAGGCCTGATCTTCTACCAGAGAGGTCAGTGATAACCTTCAAGTTAACTCCACTGATTACAGAAATCTGGATTCACACCTAAGTATTCCAAACTGCAACACAAAATTGCACAGGTTTCATATTAGCAACTAATAGTTACCTTGTCACTGTGAAAAATAAATTGTAAATTCAGCCATGCTTTAGAAAGAAGCATGGCTTTCAGTTGCTGCATTTACAGGACAATCACTACTAACATGATATTTTAAGCATTGTTTTAATTTTATTATTATTTTTAAACTCAGGCATATTCCTATGACACCCAATTGATTAAATTCTACTGTGATTCACCTTTCCTGTTGAATGATAAATTCAGTACAAGATTTCAGATAAGTAAGCTTAAATCAAGTAATTAATAGAATTTAGCATTCAGATCCTTGCAAAACCAGAGACCATGCACAAAGCATTCTGACATTAGTACCTAGCAAGCTACTGTAGAGACAAAAGAATTTCCCCAGTGCAGCAGAACACCAGAAAGGTGCTTCAAAACTCACAAACCCTGCCCTTGTCCAAATATAGTTAAAAAAAAAAAAAAAAAAAAGCAAGGATTGAATGTAGAGACTGGAAAAGTATCCAATACTCTAACCATACACAAAAATGGTAGGATATTCTGAGGCTCTAGCAGCACAGCTGCTAAGAAAGGGCCCATCCACATGCCTGATGGGCTTGGCTCTCCTACTTGCCTAGCATTAAGTACTACATACACACAGGAAACACAAGTATTTTTAAATAGTAAAGCAAAACAAGGAGATTATATAAACTTTATAGTTGTTTTGTTTTCCTTTTTTGGGAATTATTAGAGGAGGGAAATGTGCACATTGCCAAGGAGATGAGGGGCTCCTCAGCTGACTAGGGTTTGTCAAATAATGCTGAAGAAAATCACTGACTAAAGCAACTAGACATGTGGCCAGCTTCTCAGAGCATTACCTGTACATAATTCTTGTAATCAAACATACTGGAGATTATAGAGAGGCTTACAAAGCTTTCACAGCAATGGAGGTTTAAGTTGTAAAAAGGTTCTGAGGATGTCCATAGGTAGGACCTTCCTACCATGTTTTTAGACACAATACCAGAAGCTTTCCTCTCTACATAACCCTTGAGCTACATAGACCCCTCAGAGAGCAAAAAAACATTTTACATGTAGAGAGCCATCAGCCTCCCTGAAAACCTCACTCATCCTTTACCTCTGCAGTAAGGAAGAGCTCAGCCCCTGCCTCCGTTTCTGCTGACTCCAGCACCTGGATCCCCAGGAGGCAGCAGCAAACCTTGCTCCTCTCCCTCCCTGCTCTTTGAAGCTTTTCCTTGCCAGCAGCCCCGACCTGATTGGTCAGTCACGACAACAGCAGCTGCTTCTAATCAGCTCCTTAGCCGCAGCCGAAGAAACCAATTAGGGCCCTTGTTAACTTGTTGCAGAGGGTTGCTGCACACGTGTATCTCAGCACAACTCACATGAAGGCCTGAACAGCAAAACCTGTCTTAGTCACAGCAAACGGGACTTGCCTTCGCAACAGCTGTAGTTTTAAAGTGTCAAATCTCCCTCAGCAGCCACTTTCTGCAAGAGAGTCTAGCAAAGAGCAAATGGTTCCGGGCACAGCAGAATGACCATGTGCCCTTGCTGCTCCCCAGGAGGAGCAGCGGGTGCCTCCGAGGGCCACAGCACCCCGTGAACCTGGGGCACGATGATCTTTTCCTGCTCATAGTAGGATTACACCAACCTGAGAATTAATTTAATGACTTTATGTTCAGTTACACTTTCATCCAAAGATCTGAAAGCCCTTCTCAAACGGCAATTAATTAACCTCCACATCCCTCCTGCAAGGTGTGCACGTGTAAGGAAGGGAGCAGCTACAGGGGAGTTACAAGCAGTGCTGGGAGCAGCTGGGAGGCAGTGCAGCCCCATCCTCCTCTCCCTGCCTCCAATCAGACCTGGGCTGGGTGTCTGCATATATCCCAATTTATGGGCCACGGAAACAGTCACTGGGAGATTGCACACCATAAAACACATCTGTGCTAACGCCCCACAGCAGGTCATGATGTATTGGGGATGCAACAGTAATTAAAAATAATAAGCCAACTCTGTGCTTAAACTTTCTTAGTGCTTCCTTTGAGGAGTGTCAAAATGACAACTTGTATTTCTGCAAGCACAAGACTCCATTCTCAGTTTCCTCACCTCTGAGGAAACCTTTTGATTATTTGTTTTCTCTTTCTTTGAAATGGTGACTTCCTGAGGTTCAAATCCACCCAATGCACCAAATTTTGGTGTGCAAACTTTGCACCTATGCCCCAGTGCGAAGGGGAGGGTGGGATAAACATAGTAGCTCTTCAAAACGAACAGCACAAGAGCCAGCGGGATAAGCGTAACACAGCCATGGAAAACGGCAGAGACAGGGCAACTTGAGAGGAGGTTTCACGAGATGCCCAAGCTGATCTAACAGTCACCATGGACTAAAGAGCGGGTCTGTTCCCCGCTCTCTGCTCAGCAGTACGGCCCAGTCCTCCTGCTGTGCACGGTGCCCGTCTCACCCCTTGGAGGGCCGGCTCAGCTCTCGAAGCCAGCGGAAACCATCCGCTCTTTTTGTTTTGCGTTTCAGCAGCAGCGACCTGCTCGAGGAGTTAGGCTGATTTATGGAATGGTATCCTTAAACATTTCTCGGGGTATTTCCTCCTGAGGAGAGGACTTAATTTGAAGTTGTCACTCCTAATTATAACGCTTACAGTCATAACTGGAAGGGGTAGGATTATGCTACAGTCCATGGCTTTTCAGCTAATTCTGCAAAAATGAAAAACAGGTTTTCATCTGTTTTCTCCCCAGCTCCCATTCTCTTTCTCTGGCCTCCCGAGATATATTTGTTAGGTAATGCAAGATAATCACCAGTTGTCGAGATAATTGTCAATTGTCAGGTATGTGCTCAGGATAATTTTTAACTATCTTTTCAGCCTTTGCCACTTCTCTGCATGCATACAGATGTTTGGTAAATTGCACATAATGTCTCTTTTTTGTGTGCTGTCATATGGTGCGCGATGCAGGTGCGGGAAGGCATTTCAAGCTATTTCTTCCTCTGGCTGCAGCACAGCTCACAATTTTTGCTTTGTACGTGTCTCTCTGAGCACACATGCTCATCAGCCACACAACGTGGCTCTCGACTCGCACCGGAATCGGGTGGCAGCCGGTGAGGCAAGTGGATCCCAAATACGGTGCTATCGGCGCTTCCCTTCATTTTGGCTCTCGTGCACGGCTTAAAGGACGGGAGCTGCGGGGTCCAGCCACTGCCAGTGCTCCTGCTGTGTGTTTCCTGATATCCCCCAGACCCCCCCTTCATAAGGTAGTTTACATGGGCAAAGAGGTGTCTGTGGCTCACCCTCAGTTATGAAATTCAAATGACAGCCCTTTGCCTTAGGTGCTGCTTCTGCCTTTCCTCTCTACTACTTTCATTTCTCCTCCCTGCTGCTACACTGGAGTGAATAATGCATTTTTGTGTGTGTGAATTTACATGGATTAGGCTTCTAATTAATTCAAGTCAATTTTACAGACTCTGCCAATTCAGGTGGCTAAAATTCACTTGGAATTATTGGGGCAGGCTGGGGAGGGTTTTCTCCCTATAACTGTTTTTCCAGATTAACTAGAAGAATTCGTTGGAAAGAAATTAGTCATTTTTACACGTGAATATATGCCATGAGTATGTGCAGGATGTGTTTCAGTCCAAACTGAAAGCACAAATTATACTCCCTTCCTTTCTAAAAGGCCCAAACATGGTTTCACACCAACTGACAGTGGTAGTAATTAATGTGAAGGTTCCCTGGGGTCTTTTAACCTCTTTTCTTAGCTTTTGATGGCTGAGACAGCCACAACCTGTGCGCCATTTAACTATCCATAAAACTGAGAGGGGAAGAGCAGTTAAACACGACACTGGGTTTTCTTTAAACTCCATAATGAGCTCTAGATAAAGCAGAGGGGCTTTCACTGAGGATTTGAAGAAATACTTTCCCCCCTCCATTGTTTTCCCAGGGGCAGAGTATTTCTGTCTCCTCCTAGACGGATGCATTCCAAGAGCAGCTCTAACAAAACCCAAGAGCCTTGTTTGTGTCAGAGGGGATCGCGTGCTAAAGATGGACTCGAGGACCATTTTATCCTCTTCATCAGCCTGGTGCTCTTTACTACATCCCTATTCATACGTAAACCTGGGGCAAGGGCTTTCCCCTCAGTTTTCAGGTTGTTTGCTACTCCAGGGTAATTCAGAATTATTAGCTCCCACAAACTGCACAACTTTAGGACACTTTAGAGCAAACCATTCCTGAAAAGAGTACTGAGAACTATTGGCTGGAGCTGGGCTTGGAAACTACATTTTGCCACTAAATGGTGATATTGGGCGATCAGTCAACCCTCTCAAACCCAGATTCCTATGCAGTACATCAGACAGGAAATGTCCCCCTCCTTCCAGTAAAGCAGTTCAGTATCCCCTAAAGATGGAGCCTGCTAGAAGGGTGGTAAAATATTAAAGGATCAAGATGAACATTTGTTCAAGAATTTCAAATTACTAAGACAGAAGTAGACTAGAACTTAATCTCACATTTTATGGTATATTACATAACAACCTCCCCAAAATGCATGCATTAAAAATACACCACATTTGCAAACTGTCCCCCTCCTGAGCCTGCACACATGACCTAGGGCTGCCCGTGCCAGCGCTGTCCCAGGCAGGCAGTGCAGCTGCCGGCTGAGCAGCGCCCACCCGTCCTGCAGCCGCCAGGGCTCTCTGCCGAGGACGGAGCCGTTACCTTAACCCGCCAGGTCGATGGCAGTCGAATGCCCGCTAGACCGCCGTGGCGTGGCCGTCCATCCGTCCATCCCTCCTGCTGCACAGGATAAGCAGCACCTGAAAATGGCAGGAAGAGTCAGCACAAATGACAGTCAATGACGGTGGTGGTTTAATTTGCCACAGCTAAGTCCACCAAGGCTCATTTAACAGAGCCCTGCCTTTCATTCCATCGGCCCAAGGGGCAGCCCATGCAGGGCCACAAGGCCTCATCGCATCAGATTCTCTTTACCAGTGAGTAAGCTGGTTCAGATGCAGCAAGAACTACATCAAAACAGTATGTGCCTTCATTGCTTCCCCCCCGCATTTCATTGCGTGTCCAAAATTCTTGATTTGGGCTGGAACCAGAAGCAGAGCACAAGAGCAACTAGGCTCTAAGCTCTATTCCTTTTTTATATAATGGCTTAATTGACAGAAACTGATTTACAGAAAATTTTAATGCAACCTCACCCTACAGGAGAACATAATTTAAGATCCTGTGGCTGAAGCAAATTAAAAATATAAGAAACAGCAGGTGATTTGATTTTCCCATTTTGTGGTCTAGAAAAAAAACAGTAAAAAATGGCACAAAAATATTACTGGATTTTTGACAGATTTAAATAGGAAACACTGAATTATATCTTTCAACTGATAGGAAAAAGTTTTGAACCAATCTGAAAAACTTCCATCTATAAAATATTCTGATATGTTAAAAAGTATTTTACTTCTGCTTCTAAATTTTGGCTGAAATAAACCTCTCAATTTGCCCAAACCTTTGGGTAATTTCAGTCACATTTTCCAGTCATTTTTTTCAGTGAAATCCTGTTAATTGGAAAATTTTCATCAAGTTGTACTATTATAGTACTCTTTTCAATGTCAGTGCAACTACTTCTGTGTATTAAGTAACACACTTAAGAAACTGGTGTTTTAATTGTCTAATTGAATATACCTGAAATCAACCTAACTTTCAAAAAACTTCCCCCATGGATTAAAGAAACCTACTGATCTCTGCCTAAATCACTGTTTGGGTTTGCTGCAGTGAAGGGGACACCCAGTTGCCACTCATTGGTTTGATTCAGAGTGGTTTTGTTCCATGTGACCTGAATTTTGGAGAACACTGGTGTTCTGGCTTCAGGTATGTACCAATTTATGGGGACACAGGGGTTGGAAACAACAGCTGATCCTTTGGGCAGTGTCATTCCACATTCATGATGTGGAAATTTGGTCTTGGAAGTACATGCATAGAGTAGATGCAGGAGCCTCCTCATCTTCAGTTATTCAGTAGAAATTCTTCAGTTATTTGATCTGTCTCTATTGCACTGATTTATTTGCTAATGTAGGCATAGCATAAGACATTTTGTAGTGAACATTACAAAATGCTAACAAATAGCAAACAGTTCCTGAAATTAAAAGCAATAAAAAAGCAGTATGTAAGATGAATTGAAAGACAGCAGGAAAAGTACAACCGCAAGCTCAGGAAATTATTGAACTTAAATTTCTTCATAGTGGTTTTTTGGTCAGGACAGATTTATACCTAAATTCTTGGTGTACTGGAGGAGAAGTTGATCTCTTGTGCTTGTACAAAGAGAAACACGCTTTTAGGTAACATCAGATAAATCTTTTGCAGAAAAACACCTTGCAACAAACTAACTTCACAAGCATTTTACCAGGATAGAGACTGCAAGATCAAACTTTGCATCTGTGAGGCAGAAAATACCAGCACTGTAATGGTAAAACGCAAAAGTACTATTTTTCCATAAATACTCTTTTATAGGTTAATGCACTAACTATGAATCCAGCCTAGTATTTTTAATATGAACTCACAGAATAAGTGTCTTGGCCTAGAGTGAAACATGATGTCATATGTAAACTATTCACTGCAAATCCACTAATTGAAAAGTTACCAAAATCCTTTGGAGCCACATTATAACGATGTGAACATTTCTCTAAGCAAAGAAGGATGAAGATGAAAAGAACTTGTCTTTCAGCTCCATAACCCAAATGTTACTATCACAGTCAAGTCTACCACAGAAAGAAAAAAAAAATTTAAGACATTAAAGAGGTTCTCAGAAGTCTGCAAAATTATCAGCTAGTGTACTGACCTAATGCTGAGATCAAATGGAAGAGACATCATAGAAATCTTAGCTACATCCAGAATTTTCAGTTTGGATATAATGAGGGCCCTGCTATAATACAAACCCAGGTTGGTACATGCAGGCAGATTGCTCTGTGCACAGGGAACCCCATGGACATCAAGGACAGGCAGAGAAAGTGCAGCATATGGAAAGCCACCCCTGGAGCTTCAGCCATGCAAGGAGTATGATTATTGTTCATCAGGCAAATCCTGAAAACCTTACACTACAAAATGAATTCCCAAACTTCAGTTTTTACAACATGCAAAAATTCAGCAGTTGTTTTATTTCTCTGCTTTTCTTGTCTTTGATAAAATGTAGCGGCCACAAATTCCAGCCAAGCATTCATTCCAGTAGAAATTTCCCATTTCACTTTCCCAGGAGTTTTGTTCTCACAGTGACTGTGTATGCATGTGTACACGTACAGATATACCAATGAAAAATAAGTTAATTCTAGCTAATGTAGTGAGCAACAGGCATCTGCTTCAGCATCAACTTCATTGCTAGCACTACCTACATTTCTTATATACATATGACTGCATATCAACAAACAAGTTACATTTTTAATTTTTTGATACTATAAACAAAGAAATATAGAGAGAATACTAAGTCAGTTAAAATAGAACAGGCCTTGTTAAAGCTTATTATTTTTCTTTGAAAACATATAAAGGCTGTCTCATAGTTAGATAAAAATCTGCCTAAGGTATTAATGGATGATTTTGGGGAGGAAAAGTCAAGCACCTAGTCCTTCAAGGTGACCTCGCTCCTTGCAAAGAGAATAGCACGAAGTAGAAATAAAACTTAAGTACTATTTTAAGAAAGTCAGTACTGAACAAGCTTGTTATGGTCTGCTACATTGGGGTAAGCTTCCTACGGAGCCTTAAGCTACTTGGAAAGACAAATCCGCGAGTATTAAAAAAAAAGGCATTTTTTGGTATAAAACAAGACAACACACAAAAATACCATAGAAAGTAGCAAAAGTCTCCTTGCTTCCAGGTTTGCTTCAACTGAGTTTGATGTTCAACTTTCTCAAATGGATGCAATTGATTCACCCATTAGCAAGTTAATAGCCTTCCATAAAATATTCCATATTTCAAAGTTTAATACAACACTTAATTCCCTAGGAAGCTGATAGGTCTGCAATACAAGAGGAAGTAGATAATGGCAAACCCATAGGCCCACTGATTTTTCTGGAAGGGTAAGATCATAGCTCAATATCAGGCAATCCGATCATTTGTGTATTGACCTTTGCAGATATTTGGTGTTGTTTTAAATAGAAACCAGGCTTTTCTCTTGCTGTGCCTTATAAAACATGAAAATGCAAGAGTCTCAGCCCCAAAGCCAAATAGATGTGCAGAATTACATCCCACTAAAAAAGGAGGAAAAAAAAAAAAGGCCCTAAATCTAATGACATTTGCAGTCATGAATTTCAGGGCCAAAAGTCTTTATGGCTTCCTCTGGAGTGTCATGTCACTTCCAGAATCCCATAATTCTCCAAATGGAATAGAATCTTTCTTGGGAGAGCCAGAATGAGAATTTCAGCTAAAGCTTTAATATCAGCTACCAGAAACTTGGGTCCTTTCCTAAGCATTTATGAAAGCACGAACAAGTGCTCTTGAGAATATTCCAAGTTCAAGTTTATTTACTTTACTGATTAGAATTAGATGTGCAGAGAATGGCTCTTGCACGAGAGGGGTGGGGGCATGGGGTTATAAAACAAACCAGCTTTTTAGCATTTACAGATCAAACATAAGGGCTGAATCCGTAACAAGTCTCTCAGAATTCCAAAGGGTTTGGTGAGCCTGTAACATTCCAGACCTGCAGCTCATTCTCTCACCTTAAGTAATTGATCAATACTAAACTACGGAGACTTAGATTGCTCTAAGTACTCTTTGTTCTTGATAAGGTGCAATATATTAATCAAAGGTTCCAGGCTTTTCATATTAAGAAATTATGTAGTAAACTTCTGAGATTCCAAAGCTTATCATTCCAATTTGCGCACCACAGGGCACACCACATTTGGAGGCTGGGTAACGTTGTTTTGAGAAACATATGTAACCAGTCATAATTACAAGTGAATGTTCCTTCCTGGAGACAATTCAATACACAGCATCTTGGGGTAGACTGCTTAATTAATGAACAGCAGAGGAGAAATGGCCTTTTAAAGAAGCTGCGAGTAGACCATGGAAGCTCTTTGGAATTTTCCAGAACAAGTGGACCTGAAAAAGGTCCATCTGTTGTACATTTCACTTATTTCTAATCTTCGAGAAAAGTGTGTCCTTTATTACAATGATATGACTTCCTTATTAATTCCAAAATACACGTATTTCATACAACACACCAGTCAGTTACCAAAAGGAGGTGCTGTGTGTTCCAGACATCGTATGAGTAAATTATTGCATGTGGTTGCTGTGGTAACATCTAATTTGTTATTGCATAACAGAATTACTTGTGTTTAAATAGCTGCAAACTTTTCTTGAGGCTGTTATAAAAACACATGTTTTTATTTTTTAAATTGAATATTTATGTGTGTGTGTATATATGAAATAGAAGCAATGCTTTTCCACCTTAAAACTACCTTTTTTTACTGTTACATACCCTTAGGGTCTTATCATGGAAAGCATTTATGTATGCCAAGGTAATGTCAACCCTTCCTGTTCTGGAGCAAAAGTCTTCTAGTATTAGCAACTCTCCTTTTCAGGCACCAGCTTCATAAAACAGCCAACAGGAGTTTTTAAAACTCTACTTCAGTGGTTTATATTATCCATTAGAAACAACATATGAAACATATATGGGGCTTTTATCCTCTTCATTCCAGTTCTGATAAAAAGAATACAAAAGTAAAACAAGTAATTCAACAGTCATAAACGGAATGAATGGTCACATACTTATCCCTCACTCTGTGAATAAGACTTCTTTTAAACAGTTGCTTCATGGTTGAAAATACACACTAATAGATAAGACTTTTTAAAAATGCATATCCACCTCCCCAAAGGAAAACCTTTAAACTTGTTTCTTTCAATGCTTTTTAATGGAAAAAAACAAAACTGAGAAAATGTGTTCATCAAATTTAACAAATAAAAAAGAACCTAATTCTAATCCAGCGACAATCTCAGAGCCTAACAATGGTGTAAAGCATCCATAATTCTATTTAACTCTGCCTGATGTGAAGGTTTTATTTTGTGATCATTTTAATGCATAAACCCTGATGAATAATGGAATTGCAGAGAAAGGACCCCTATTGAGTCAAGCTTCATTGACATCTGACTGGTAGCCTAAAAGCCTGCGGCGCGGGTCCAAAGCGCCGCGCTGCGGCCTCCCAGCAGGTCGTTAAGGCATTAGCCAATTAGAAAGCTGGGCTGCGGCGCGACATTGTCCGCGGCAGAGCAAACATAATTGATTTTTATTTCAACGGGGGGAGAACCTCCTTACTTTATAAGCTTTAGCATAATTTCTTATTTAGGAAAGGTTTAAAGAGATTCGTGCTGGAGTATTTAATTCCAAACCCTGGGACAGACTCTGGCAGTGTGTATAAATTAACGGGCAGTTGACTTCACTCATTCACATTCAAACTAAAGACTCACTTGTTGCTCAAAATTAGCACGAAGATTTCTGAGCGATGGCATCCAGCACCAGCTGCGCAGGGGCCCTGAGCTTGGACTCCCGCAACCTTTAAACGGTTTGTGGAGTTACCAGCAAGCCACCTTCCTGCCTTCAAACTTCTTTCCTATGCGTTGCACCACGCTAATGCACTGCCTGTAGTGAGCAGCTCCTTGAGATGGCTACACAGGTGGAACCCGCTCCAAAGACATCTTGATCATCAGTGAGCTCTTCCTCATTTCATTGTCTCCCCACAAATTATTTTTGATCCAACTGTACGTGGGCACCACTGGCTGGGAATGGTCAGCGACAGCCAGACTGCAGCAGGAAGACTTCCTAATGAAGGAACCTTGGATTTGCCCAGCTCACAACAGCATCACAGGAATACGGTGGAATATTTATTTTAACTTACTAACAGTCCATGTTTCAACTGAAGCAAGTAGCTTTTCAGAGAATCTTTTGCTGTATTCTGTGCCTTTAAGGTCCTCTGATGAACAGATAGCTGGAAAATGCTATAAAATCCTCACTTTTTACAGGACCCAAAGCACTACAGAAAAAAATATTGGACATATTTGTAGATTACTATCTCCAAATTATGCCTACAGTAGACCTGACAAATTAAATTTTCCTATGTTGCTTTTACTTCAGTGTGCCAAGTGAATCACTTAAAAAAAAAAAAAAATTAATAGGAATTCTCAGCTGCAAAGGCACCAGTCCAAGCAGTGAACTTCAGATGCTGGGTCTATACTTAAGAATCATGTGACTCGCCTGTCTCAAATTTTCTGGTTTCCATCATGTTTCCCTCCTCCACTCCCCCCAAAAAAAGAAAAAAAAAAGAAAAAAAAAACTTAGTTAAAAAAATACAGAAAAAAAAAATTACCTTTCACTTTCATTTCAAAGTCAGCCAGCAAGATGATGACAATTTTATTCCCTGGGGTTGCTCACAGGCCTACTTCTCTGCCTTGGTTAAGTGCTCGGCTGAAATGCAAAGATAGCAAAGATAAAGTGTAAATATTTTTTTAAGAAACCGTTAGGTGCTTATGAACTCAGATATATCTTAAATTAGCAGCAGCAAGGGCAGTTTAAGTCATCTGTTTTTCCATGGCACCGGTATACCCCAGGCACCCATTGGCGCCCCTTAACATTTGTCACAAAGCCAACACATATCAAAGCAGCAACTACTATCTAAACTTCTATCTAAACCCTTAAAATTTCTCCTGTAAAATTTATGCCCAAAACTGTCAACTAGCAGTCAATAGGATTATTGAAATTTGTACGTATTTAACCTCCTATCACAAGCAAGTGATTTATTACAGGAATCACTGGAGAAGAAAGTATTGTGGTCATCTCTGCTAGTTACTACTAGAAACCCCCACCCCATACCCTGAACTCTTTCCATTTCAGGGATTTCTGGAAACCTGTCTCTGACCACAGAGCAGCTTCTCTCAGCAAATCAGCTAAAAAACCCTGCAAATCTGCCAGTAAACAGCTAAGCTGGATCCAACAAGCATCCAAGTGCAGAAAATGTATTCGAATCAACAGTTCTCAACTCTTCTCAGTTTGTGGACGTATAAACGTTTTTAGCTGTAATGAAGATCCCATATCATATAATAATGTTAGTTTTTTTGTGTTTGTGTGTGTTGTTTCTCTCATGTGTCCTTTGAAAGAGGCCATCAACAATCAGGGGTTTGCAGCCCAAAGCTGAGCACCTGCTAGCCAAGTGATGCGGTTAAGCGTATAGAAAGGGAGTGCATATTGCTGAAGTATGTCGGGAGCTTGGTGTAGAAGCAGAAGTTGTTGGAGTTTGCTGAATTTCTCCCCTGCAGACATGCCTTTAGCCTGCATCAACCACACAACTTGAGGCTTACACCAGGCAATAGCAAAGTCGGGGAAAGTGGAAGAAAGCCCAGCCACAAAAAGCCAGACACAGGTACAGGAAAACACCCCTTCCAGCTTCAGGAAGGGTAAGTGGAATGGTTTACATCTGGAATTATTAACTCTCTTCACTGAATGAAAATAAGCAATGCTTAGTTTTACACGCAAGGTTCAAGTGTTTTCATTTGTAATGAGGAAAGAAAGTGCAGTGTGTATTGGACATGGCCATGTTCTCATACAGGTGTGTACTGCGTGGGCTGGAGAAAAACAGGCTAACTTTAGAGCTTTCACCTTATTAAATGTTTCTGGAGTTTAACTTTGTAATAGGAGACTTGCTGATATTACAGTCCTTGAACATTCCTTGCCAATGAGAAAACAGAAGGAAATGGTCTGAGCACTCAGTGCTTGAAATGATAACTATAAATTATACTGTAACTCCAATCCTCTTAAAATGCTTATTTTACTGGAGGATGCACAGCAAAGCTGGGTTTTTCTCTAAGGAAGAAATGTTGTAGTTGACTACAGTAAATCCATATACTGGCACTTAAGTTCACAAACAACCACTATTTAATCCATAAAAAACCTTCTGTAATATTCAGTAAGTTGTGTCATTGAATTCTTAAAAAGAAATCTTGGAGAAATATGCTAATTCTCTGACTTGGCATGATACCTTATATACTAATCTTGCATAACATTTCTTCACTCATACATTACCCTGAATGAACATATTATAATTACATGTATTTTATTTAGTGATTTTATTTATACCTCTTTATTGAGAGACTCATTTATGGAAAGAAAGGAATGACCATGAAGAATCACTTGAACATAAGAAGTCTCTAAGAATTTTTGACTACAAAAGAGCAAATTTCTGAATGAAAAGAATTCCTCCTGAAAGTTCGAGAGGCCCTTGCTTTAAGCACTTCAAGAGCAAAGGAGTTGGGGTAGAAAGTCAGAACCAGAGAACTGAGTCATATTACACTCATTCAAGAGGCCATAATGGGGCTGCATGTTCATGTATTTGCTTTAATTTGGGATTTTTTTTTTCTGAAATAGACAAAACAATCCACATAGCTTCAAATCAAAAGCAACTTAGTCCATGAGGAAAATACAGTGTTAACCACTGAGAGAGATTTTTTGATCTAAACCTGTCCTGGACGACCCAAACTCAGTCCAGTTTTCTTGCCTGGAAATCAGAGTAGCATTATAGACCAAGATATTTTTACATCAGATACCATACAGAAGCAAAACAGAAAGAGTTTGATTTAAAAAACAGGAGATACAGAAATTATTTCCTCAGCGAAGTCTTAGCTTTCCATCAGAATACCCATGAAGAAATATCAAAACAAGCTAGCAAGAAAAGTGACATTAAGAATGAACCAACAGGATGTGTGCTTAGTGCAGGATACTGGATGAACAACCTTTTGAGAAAAATCATTGTCACCATCAAACCTTTCTCCTTCTCCACTATATTTTTCGCTAGCAATGAGACACTCATGAATTTACTGGGAACTTGGGGAAATGGCCTTCTTCTTTGGGTGCTGTTCCTTTGAAAGTTGCTCTAATAGCAAACAATGCCACCTAGTTAGTTTAATTGTTTCAAAACTTTAATAATTTTGAATGAATAGAAGCAGGAAATTCTGAGCTGGAAAGAAGCATCGCTTCCCAGCTGCTAACTCATTCATCTAACTGCTGTATCCTCCTTCCACTGTGCCTGGCTCTCTCAAATTAGAAACCAGCATTTACCTATGAAGAAATTAGGTTGAATGAAACAAATACAATCCTATATTAGGTGAGGAAGACATATACATTCTCTTTTCAAAACACAACAGGATCATATTTGAGAGGGTTGAAGTAAACATGTTTTCTAATAAAACTCCATTGTAAAGGTAAATTCAGTAATCTGGTTGCCTGACCTCACGAGTGTCAGGGTTTTGAAGCAATCTGTATTCAAAGAGATACACAGTCCAGCCAAAACCTCTTCAGTGCATATCTAGCAGCTTTGGCAAACAGTTTTTCCACGCACAAGCTTTTCCTGAGGTGAAGCAGAAAACAGAAGAGGTCAATATTCAGTGTATTAGGGGTGGTTCTGTAGCATTACTAATACAGGAACAAACTGTAGAAGTGTCAGTGATGAGTTTTTCCCATCAGACAATCCCTTTGAATGGTATGAGGAGATCTACCCCATCACTGAGGGGGAGAAAGAAAGTGCCAACGACCTCAGGACTGCAAGTATTTGAACCAACAGTGCCACATTCAAAGGTCACTGGCACCATCTGTCAACAGTGAGGCTGGCTTTAAACTAGATCCATAAAAAATATTAAGCATCAAAGTGATCAGAAGCCAGATAGGGCCATTCTTGGGAACAATAATTGTCCAGAATGTGTTTGCCTGGAATCCTTTCAAGCCAAGTTCATGGAAAGGAGCCTGGCTTTAGGCATATATCAGAAGATGCTGTGCAGTTCTGAGCATCTATAAGTGTATGTGCTAACACATTTTCAAAAACTGACACAGTCTACCAAATTCTATCTAAAATTAGAAGAGACAGAAGAGGAAGAAGCAAGAAAAATGTGGTTGTTCCAAATTCCTAATTCTTCCTAAAATTTCCACATCACGGTTTTGCAACTCTTTGCTGCATACGTTTATGTTATAGCTTATATAGCTATATATATAATCATTATTATTAGCTTATATTATCTCTATTTTTTACTATAAAGAGGTTTTTGCAAATAGTATTCTTATTTGTGCAACATTTTAAACATTTTATGCTTTAGACACACCACAGGAAGTTTCAGGGTCACACAGGAGAGGATATTTGGAGGAGGTAAAAGATTTAAGCAAACTGAAAATTGTCAGAATAGTCACAGCTCCTAGCTCCTAGACACAGGGGAGTGAGCTACACCCATCTAATGATAAATATGCCATGTCCTCAAAAAGTCTATTAGTTTACACCCCAAGAAATATTGGCCAAATACCCTTAAGGTAAATACCTACACACACTTCAATGAAACTTACTACCATGTCTGGGCCATTTACTCAAAATCATTTTTCAATAAATTATTCATTAGGATTTATTTTCCATAACTGTCACACAAATTCCTGCTAAATGCTAGTGAAATCTGACAGCTGAAAACATCTGTCCTCCCATGCTTATACATCTTAATTTTCCTCCTTTAATTTCACTTTATTTCTCAAAATTAACTCCACCAAACAGCTTGAGGATACAGGCCGCTTGATTGATGCCGTGCAAAATGAAGGTGTGTGGCACAGTATACACTGAGAGGATGAGGAACAGTTTCCAAGGCTGGAATTGCCTCAGTAAGAACACCAACTTGCTATGCCTATGGCTAATGAATTTATCTTCCAAAATAAATGTATCTTTTGGACTTGGATCAATGCAGGCCTTAATTAAAACCATGTTTCTGTATAAGCATCTAACAAGAACACATGAAGGCCCTATTTAAATTGGAAGAGAACAGTATAAACCTGTATGGCTTTTAAAACTAACTGCTTCCAGGTGCAAAGAGAATAGAAGTTTAGTGCTGTTTCCAACTTAATGCTTGGATGCCTTTGTTCTTGAAAGTGTAAGGTTTCCCTCATTCTCAGTTTTATGACTGCAGGTTTCTATGTTGCATAACACCCTATAACAGAGCACCAAAGGGCTTAGTTTTATTGTTGTGTTTCATTTTATTGACTGCATGTTTTATTCAGCTAATATGTGCCGTGGAGGCAGGCAGTAACATCTCAATTACAACACCAGCGCGCTTCCTTCTCCGTAAGTGACCGGCCTGAGCCTGCACTTTATTATATTCACATGCAGATGTTAGAAAGAAAGGAGGGGTGAGGAAGTCAGAGTTGAAACAGACCTCAAAGTATTGCAATTGGAAAGGCTTTTTTTCCCAGGTAATCCTCTAAAGCTAAACACATGCCAGTATATGATATTTATGCAGTGGCAAGCCACCAAGCACCAGCAACTATTACATAGAAATGGGTGTGAGAAAGTTTAAATCTAAATAAAAACTCTTCCAGCATTTGATCAGAGCTGGATCCGGTATTTTGCTTTACTCATTTCTACTATTGTGCATCCCTGTTGGAGAGCCAAAGAGACTTTGGCAAGGCAACAAGTGTACAAGCAAAAAATTGGCACTTGCTACAGCTTATTCAATGTCCAGAATATTAAAGCTTGTTTTACTAAGAAGGGGAATGCCGGACAGGATGACATTAGGAGTCTTCATGCTTCTTTTTGTAATGCTATTGGATTTTCTCACTGCCAGAAGGGCAAAGAAACAGCTCAAGTTAACATTAGAAACAGATAAAAATCTTTTCCTGTTAATCAAAAGTATGCTGAGCTGGCTGGGATGGGGGAAAAGAGGTGGAAAAAATCATATAATATCAAAAATTTCATTAATGAAAATGAATTAAGACAGTCCTTTTTTGGATGGACCTGTAACTGAAATGAGCCAAAGCAACTCCCTTATTTTATCTGAAGGATATCAGCTTTGATAATACAGTGCAGTCCTGTCAAATCTGCACAAGAGCCCAAATGCTGCTAATGGGCCGGAAAACTGAACGTGTGATTTTCCAGCCATTGACAGATCGCCACACACGGACAAGTAGCAGGAATTGCTGTCTGTGTGTGTATGTGTACGTCCGTGAGCAGAGCTGGGCACTCACCACAGCAGGGAATGGCTCCTTCTCCACCTGCCCAGAGGAAGCTGGAGCTGCTAAGTCAGGAACGAATTGCTCCTGGGAGGCAGGGACCGTGGTATCCGCTAGCTGCAGACAATGAAATCGTCTTTACAGTGTTTCAGAGACCTTAATAAATACTTTATTTTAGCTGAAGTGTTCATGCTGCATTGTGAGCCCTCTAGAAAACACTAATTTCATCTTGTGTTTATACTGAACTCTATCCAAAATGTAGATAAGTTAAGGCCTATTCAATATCCAGATAAGTTAAGGCAACTAGAAACAGCTAGATGTATTTACACTGGTCCTGCAGGCCAGTGCGACACTAAGAAAGAATGATTTCTTTTTAGTTTCACATAAAGGGTAGCTTATTACACAGACCTCCTCCTGTCTACAAAGGGCAAAATCCTGGCTCAGCTTTCTCAGATTTCTCTCATTTTATCATGCATCATTCTTATCCCGTATCAGCCATTCTTGTCAATTTTTTTTTCCAAAGCATTTTTGAGATTAAGTGCAAGTGATCTGCTTGGGTTCATTCTTGGTTGCAAACTTACACAGCCAACTCCAAAAGCCAATATATATCCCAAATACAGGACACTTCAGGCCTGTTGCTCCACTTACTCAAGGCAATATTCTACACGGGAAAACTTTGCAGCCCAGGCCTGCAAAAATACTGTGTATTTTAGCACCCACAGGGTGCTAAATGGCCCTTGTTTCTGGGCTGACCCCTTGCAGGAATCGCATCCTCCCACAGCAGTCTACTTAGCTCACCAACCCAGCAAGCCAAGAGTTGACGCTTAGGCCTTAGCTGAAGCCGAATGGGAAATTTTTGTAACTTGTGCAATAGTTGGGCTTTGTTGTGTGGTACTGGGCTTGAGAAATTTTCCACATGACCTTCCAGTCCCTCTCTGTTAATTGATCTGAAGGGCCTGTGCCCCTGTGGAGGCCGGGCTCTTCACGGGTGGCTCCCCCGTTATGACAGTCGTCTGCCAACTCCAAAAGCCCTTCTACTCCACAAGCTTTGGGGACTAAAATCAACACCACAGAGCTCAAAGAAAACATTTAACTTCAGGTGCAGAAGCCTGACCCCAAAAGGGGCATTAAAGTTTTCTTCTAGTAGCAAGCAGAAAGCATTTCCTCACTTTAAACAAGGGATTTAGATGTCATTCCAAGGAGGAAGGACGGGGACCTTCTAGAATTCAGGGATCGAGAGCCTGGAGTTAAAGCAGATTCATGAATAAACTTTTCAGAAGTTTTCAGGTTTTCTAAATACCAAGAATGTTGCCCTGTATGGAGTACAGAGAGAACATGGCAATCAAATTGAGCTCCCAGTGTCACATGAGCCTTTAGCAGCCTTTCTTCTTAAGTTTTACTAGACTCAGTAATCAGCCCCATAACAACCATAATATCTTAATTTAATAAAAGACTGGAGTTATCACTGATTTACAGCCATGTATTAACTGCAAGATATCAGTGGCTACCTTTTTTATGTTTAGGAACTTGTATTTTAGACAAAACAGCACATTTACTGAAATGAACAATATTTGACACGGGACAATTCCTTCCTCTGCCAAACACAGGCACATAAACCAGATTTACCAGCACCATTTCCTCAGCCCAAGCTTATCAAGATCATTCCCTCATCCATTGACAGGGGAAGCCGAGGAGCATTTCAACCCCAGGGACACCAGAGCCAGCTCAGTTCCAACCCAGGCAGCCAGGAGCTTCCAAAAATGGAAACAATGAGACTTTGTAGGGGAATCCTGAAATCCACCCAAAAGGAGCACTTCAGTCTCCGGGGCTGTTAATTCAGTACATATCATGAGCAATAAATTCACTCAGAAAAAGTTTTAGAAGTCAGTGTTTGTTTGGTCTTTGACAGCTTGCTCTGAACCAGAAGTTAGAAGTCAAAGACTGAAGAGTAAACATACTTCTTCCCTCAAGCACCCAGCTTCTTTTCCTGCCAACGTATATTAAAATACAGTCAATATCTTCAATATACAGATATAATTTCATCCTGACTTTTATGGCCTTATAAAGATACTATCTTTAACAGCTGGGCTGGATACTGTACTGATATAAGTCAGCGTCACACCACGAAAGACAATGTAACTACAGAGATTGAAGCCCTGGCCCCATATATGCATTTGTTTTCTGAGCAGGGAGCAGTCTAGCAAGGTTTAACAATCTAATGCATTCATTCCCTGCTGATAGAAAGAAAAACTATCATTCTAACTGCTCTTAGTACATATTAAATTATTGCTATTGAACTTCTCATGTAAAATCCCCAGTAATCTGAATCCTGCTTTATGGTGAAAACCATACTGCAGCACTGCTAGTGCTAACATCATAAATACAGCATTACTATATAACTAGCTGCCCTCTTTTGACACACTGCAAATTAAGAACATTATTAACTAAACTTGAAGTGGATGCATATGTCAGGTCTTGCCACATAGAAACGTATTTCTTCACAATGTTATTGTTTCACCCGCAAGAATATATCACAAAAACACCACTTTTCAGCTCTGTACAACCATACTGTATATTTTTAACATTATACTAATTGAAAAACCGTTACTATATCCTACCCTTTGTACACAGGAAATGTCTAACAGCTACAGTATTCGCTCTGTGGGGAATAATCTGAGGACAAAACACCCCTTTGTTAATATTCCTCTCTAAACGGTGGCTCCTTTATGTGGGTTTTATGAAACAAATCTATCTTTGATCATCCAAGGCCCCAGCACATGGTCAGCCATGACCCCACTTCTGCCAAACGAACCTCAGCAGGTCAATCTTCATGTGCAATTAAAATGCAAAAAGACCAAAAGGACAACTGACCGTTTCTCATGCTACCGAGACCCACAGGCAGCTCTACACATGTACAGGGATTGAACATGCATTTCTTTCAGACTTGCTCCCTCCATTGGGGGCTCCACACAACACCAACACAAGATGAGATTCCCAGTAATCCTGCAGCTGCACTTGGGGTGAATTCCTGCTCCCCTGAAGGCAGGAATAATTTGCCCCTGAAGGCAATTTTGATAAATTCAAAAGTGACCAAAACCCTCCGGTTCTGACTAGATACAGTTTTCAGGTAGAAAGAAAAGGGCTAGGTAACCCAGGGAGATGGTAGCCCCTGCATGACTGCAAAAGCAATGCAGCTGTTTCAAAGCACGCTTCACAGTCAAGAAAAAGTTAATGTTCCATCTCCTGCCCACCTTCACATCTACCCAAGTGATGCTTTGTGACCCTGTTCTAACAATATATACATTCTGCTCATCTGCCCCAAATTAAGCAACGCAAGCCCCAGAAAGACTTTCAATATCTTGAGCACTGAAAGTTTCTTCTGTAATTCCAAACACTGGGTTACATAACACCGTGTTAGCACATGCAACAAAACATGTTTTGCAGCAATGTTTAGAAACATAGAAGCAAACCATTTCTAACACACTTCTCCAATCCATCCAGGGCTTCCCACCAATACTTTTTGTCCAAATAAAGATTTTTAAGCATGTAGCATATTAGGAATGCCACTGAAACATACAGCATCAACTATTTTACACAGGAAAATACATAAATCTGCAGGATGGGGATACTTGGAAAGTCAGTGCAGCCAGACTGCCCAGCTATTTGCTTACTTGCACAAGAGCTCTCATGCTGTTAAATCCTCTTCAGAATTTATCTCGCCCCCACTCCACCCCTCAGAAAAGGCTTTGAAAATAAAATAAATCATTGATCCAGTGTCAGGAAAGCTGCTTTCTCAGTGTTACTAGTACTGTTTCCTACAGATAATAGGGATAACCCTGAGGCAGTTTATAGATCCATACAGTTTGAATTTTATAGATGGGCTTTTGTGACAACATTCCTATTATCAGAGATACAGAATCCCATGTCTTCTGTCATTCCCAACAGATTGACGGTGATAAAGTTTTAGTGAAGAATACTTTTTCTATACAACAAGCACCGCAGAAATTGAGATATGTGCAACTGATGCTTGATTTGCCTGGTTTATAATATATACATTGCACAAGAAAACTATCCTATGAGAGAAGTCCTCCAAATTTCAAAAACATCAGAATTAGGATTGCTCAGCATCAACATATGCACCTGCTGCATATGCTGTATTCAGTAATGCAGCCCCGCAGAGGACTGAGATCTGTTAGCTCTGGAGTAACCTACGTGCCCAAAATCGCTGCTGATTTTAGCTGCTAACTATACCAAAGCTGCACCTACAGGACACGTGCAAACTCCAAGCTAGAGACACACCTACGGTTTAGCCAAATGTGCATAGACTGGGAATGGCAGAACAGATATCTCTGGGTAAAGAGACAGATAAACCTTCTCTCTCCAAATTTCAGGTCCTTGCAGCAAAGCGCGGAGATACAGCAACATTCCAGAGCTCACCAGATTGCTTTGCCGGTGTATCAGTCCCTAGCTGAATCCTCAGGAGTAATTTTGGCCTAAATTTTCCAAAATTAGCTTAAGAGTGAACCCCAGAAGAGAATATCCCCTCTAAATTTTGTTCAAAATGGTTGAAGGTTGGCAAAAAGCAAACGATGGGCAAAACAGGGGCTTGGAGCAGACAATGTTACACAACCGCCTCTTCCCGCAGCTCTGCTGGTAATATTTTTGCCATTTGCCTTTTTCCAGGCTATTAATTGTAAAGTAAAATAAGTGGCACAAAGAGGAGGAGGGTTTCCAAGCAACTGCTTCATTTTCCTTTTGAGCCCCTGCTGCAGAAGTATTAGCAGCAATTTAAGGGACTAGTCTCATCCCAAACCCATCAGCAAGTGAAGAAACAAGGTTCTGAACAGTAATTTCTTTCCTATTGCCTCAAGTTAAGGCCTAACAGGGCCATCAAGAGGGACAGAGCTTTGAATTATTGGTCCCACAGTTAATTTCTGCGGGTAACGTATTTTTAAGGCAAGGGCACATTCCCAATCCACCTCCTACCACCACCAATTTCTGCTTATCTATCCTCTTTTTTTTTTTCCTCCAGATCTTTAATTAATAAGGAAGAAAATTAGAGAGAAAAAAGAATAATTAGAAATTTTAATTTCAAAATACGACTAAATGATCCAATTCCAGGAGTTACTGAGTATTGCCAGCCAGAGAGGGGACTTGCAGGCACCCCGAGCGGGCTGGAAATCAGGCCACTCTCTCCTATCCTCAGCTTGCAGCTTCTTCAGTTTTTCCTCCACCCAGTGGCCACTAACAGAAACAAATCAGCTCAAAAGAATATGCTATGCTACCTCGCTATCCACTAAAACACTCTAACACAGCAATAGTCTGTTTGCTGGATTGCTACTTAAAAAATCATCTTGTGTTTCTGTGTTATGGCATCAAGGATCGCATTACTGAGAATGCTCTTGATAATGGAAAATGTAGGTGTGATGTGCAAGGGTTAGGAAGGCATCCCATGGGAATGACAGCGTGTGGGGGCATGTGAAGTTCCACTGGACCAGCCAAAAACATGATATCCCTGCTGGGAATATAAAGGCCTAGAAGTACTGTTGCAGTCAACAAAAGTAATTGCTATCATTGACAGCAGTGGAAAAAAGAGGTCAGAATAAAGTGAAAAATCTTGCCATAGTCCAAAGCACAGAAATCTGCATTCTTCCACATAAATCAAGAAACTGATGGACCCTCCTGACTGATTTCATGCTGGTAGAGGAGAAACTCCGATTTCTAGAGAGCTTTTGACCCCACCTGAGCAGATGCAATGAGCTTGGGTCCACGGCTCACAGCAGAGCCTCTGCAGGACCCTGGCAGAGGGAGGACTCCCCTTTCCTGGTGGGAAACTTCCATGAAACCCCCTGGTAATGAGAACTTAATTTTGGACTTTAATATTTGGCCAGAGCTCTGAAAAATGCTTTCCTTCAGATGGAAGCCAGCTGGCACAATTATAAAGTTACATTCACGTTTCTTTACTAATAGCCATTGCATTAACACTGTACTTGATTCTTTAGGAGTATTTGCGAGATATATTCCATACAGTATATTGGAAAACAGTTCTACCAGGCATTAACAAGGCTAGACTGAAACATGCAGGCACATCTGTATATACCTGTGTGCACACACACACATACACTCTATTGCCTATAACACTGTATATACAACAAGCAACAGCAAAACTGAATAATATACACCTTTTCTGGTGTTCTTCACCTGAACTCACCTGAAGAATCACACCAGATTCTTCACTTGATCTATAACTAAGCAGACTTCTACATGCCTGTATAAGATTTCTTTCCTTTAACAATATGGTTGTAAAACCAGACATATGCAAATAATTTAAAAATATTTCCAACTTGTTTTGATCCAATAGAGCATGGGTATTGAAACTGTCCATTTTCTTTTCTTCCTATGTAGTTCTGGAAGAGAATGCAGCTGATATTTTCTTGCCAAAATGCTTCACTGAGTTGGGTAAAATCCCTTGTGTTCTAAGTACTTCTATAGCTGTGCATTTTTGTCATGAGTTCCCCATCCTATTTAGCATTCTTCCCCAAAAGGGGCAAGAAACTATACACAGAGGGGTTTCATCATATGATTGGCAAAATGGGCACAAAAATAAGAAAAAACAGAATAAAATCCTAGCCTTACTGTCACTGGTTTCAGCAAGACTAAGATTGCACCTCAGGGTTCACACAGGCACCCACTGCTCCAAGAGGGTCTGGGTCTCTGCAAAAAGTTTGATATTTTATAGCCTAAGATTTAAAAAAAAAAAAAAAAAAAACACAACCCACACACTCTGAAATCTCTACAGTTAATGCCTTTGGAGACATGCAAGTTAATTCAGTCAGTGTTTGGCCTGCAGGGGTTACCTATGCCAGGACTGCTCACTCTCTCCCTAGCTGCTGTCCATCACACACCATTGGTGGCCTCTTCACCACCAACCCCTTCGTTTGCTGCAGCTTTTTGACCAAACACCTCCCCAGACCATAGAGAAAGTGGAAGCTGGATACGGCCCATGACAAGTGCAAGCTTCCAGCCAGACCAGTGCCATGAGACAGCAGGTTTCCCCAGCTCACAACTCCTGTCACTTTTGCTAGGACCTTTGAAGATTACATTTGCTCAAGGCGAGGTCACTGGAAAGCCCACTGCCCTCAGCATGGAAAGCAAATAAGGGTTGGGAAAACCATCCCACAGATTAAACCTTTTTCTGTTTGAGGGAATGACTGAGAAGACTTGTTGGGGTATTTGCCCAGCTTTGCCCATAAAGATTTCACCTAGTTTGCTATTTTCCCCTCACCTTGAGTCCCTGGTCAGTGACAATGTGGAACAGGAGTTAAGGTGGGGGCAGCCAACTGACTTGATGGTCCTCAGAGAGCTCTGAGGCAACATCATAAAAGGGATCAAGGACACGACTATTAGCTATGACCCCTCTAAGCAAACAGAGCAGAAATTGCTTGGTAACATTGTTGCTCACAGTATTTTCCCCCAAAAAGCACATTGCTAAATGTCCTTGTGCTGGGCAGCCAGCTGTGAGCATCCCCTGAAAAGAGAGATGTGACCACGAGTTTCCACATCTCCCTATCTGCCCTGGCACGCTCATCCCATCCTGTGGAGCTGCAGACCAGCCACAAAGCTTCAAGAATGATGTTGATTGAGCAATTTTCAGCATTTCTTTAGCTGTCAGCAGTGGTGGTGCTGTGTCTGCCAGCTCGTGGCTAGACAAAGCCGGCTGAGTGTCCCCCATCTGGCAGCTGAACCCTGCATGGACCCGCATGCAGCCACCACTGCGCCGGCACCGGAGCCTCCGGCATCCCAGGAGCCAAAACCCAAAGTGCAAGGGCCAATCCCGTGATTCTTCACACCTACCAGGAGCAAAAATACAACTCTAAAATGCTTCTCTTTAACAGCTAGGCAGATTAGAGAAAACCCACAGACCTGGCAACAGTTCAGGGACTCATTTACACATAATAGTGAATGCTGGTTATGACCAATAACTGTTTAAAACACAGAACTATGGAACAAGCAGCAGCTGACAGTTTGCTGTGGTAAGGTGAAAGAACTCCTGTCAGAATTTCGCAATTAAGAGGAAAAAAAATTGAAAATTTGCCTGTTGGCTCAGATGAGTAACCCAGCTCAGAGTAATGACCAAAAGCAGGCGCTCTGTGGGGATGCCCAGCGACCCTGCGAGGCCGGCACACAGGCACAGGCGCCGCCACCCTGCCCGAGCGCGGCTGCCTCCCCGCTGTGGCTCCCGTCGCCGGCTCACAGTCCACACGGGCCTGCTGGGATGCCGCCATTGGAAGATAAGAATCCCAGGCCCTCTCCTTTCAACCCTCTTCATATTTTCTGGGGATTAATTCATGGATTTCTTTAATTCATTGCTGACATACTCTACCTGGATGCAAGATCAGATTGACACAGTGTAAGGATAATTACACAAGAACCTTCTGTCCTGGCTGATCAGGATAACGATGTGTGCAGGCATGGCCAGGTAGTGCTGGAAGACAGTGCTGAAGGCTAATGCCGTGCACAATAGCGGTCTTTGACATGATTCTGCACCGAAACCCTCTCATCTGCAGGGCCTCTTTCAGAGCCGATGACAGCCCCAGGTCTAAATACCTCCACAAAAGCAAATCATTAGGAGCTTTGGCATCTGCTCCATCACCACCATCCAGCAGCTCTGATGCATCTCACAATGTTTGCTGGGTTTGTTTAACTCTTCCCCAACCCCAGTTCTTTAGGGAAGTCAGTGATTTCTGTGACATTTTGCACACATGTGCACACATTGCAAAACTCTGGCTTCCTGGTTTGCTCGCAGAGGGAAGTTCTTCCTTTACTACTAAAAAAGGCAGATTTAGCAGGCCAAGGTTCACCCAGGCTGGAGTAAGTTCCTCATTAGTATCAGCAGGCTTTAAATAGATGTGGCCCATTTGCCATGTCTATACAGTTTTAGATGAGCAACAAGATGCAGGTATGAAAAACATCCTGATAAGAATTTATAATAAGGAAGGAAAATTAAAACCAAAATGGTAAGTGTTCCAGTGTTCTACCATCAGCACTTGTTTCTTAATGTGAAACAATCAAACTTCTAAAATATGCAGGGACACACACACAATTTGTATGTATAAACATACATTATTTAGAGCAGCTGAATTCTCAAGAGCTGCAAATACTCCATGAATTATTCCATAATTTATACTTCTCCATCTGAGAATATGCTTCCACCAAAAGACTTCTCTTTGTCAATTAAAATTCATTCTGCTGGTGTCCCAACCAAGCAGACAGAGTAACAAAGCAGGGACCAAGGTGAGACCCAGGGGCTTTGCATGCCAGGCTGCTTCCAGGCATCCCTTTCCCTGTAAGCTCCCAGGCATAAGCAGGAAGTAGGCTGGGAGCCAGCAGTTTTGCACCTCTCCCAGCCAGCACCTCTTCAGGAGGCACCTCAGAAACACGACCGAGCCTCCTGCAGCTGATCCAGGTGCAAGGAGGGAGTTTTGGTGTCTCCAACAGAGGCTGCAAAGCTTTGGGTCCTGCTGGTATAATAAGCAGGTTTTATTTGCTTCCTCCATGTGCATTTGCATGCTAAAAATGTCAAGTTCCTGCTGTACATAAACATCCAGCTCCCCCTAGCTGGATCAGGACAATGGTTTCCCCATTAACCTGCTGCTCCTCTCCCAACTCCGAACCCTGCAGAGCCCAGCCCAGCCACTTCCAAGCAGCCACCCCCTTCACTCATGACGGAAGTTGGGGAAGTTTGTTTCACTTTTGTTCCTCATGTAGAGGATTATTTTATCAAATAAATAGCTTTCATCTTCTCCTATGCATCTATAAATATGACTTGAAATGTATACAAAAATATTAAAGAAAAAATATATTTCAACATTAAAATTAATATTTTGTCTATCCTGAAATAGATCCTGAGAAAATTAGAAAAAAATGCAGAAGATGACGAAAGTTAAGCTACTGCAAGAAGAGATTTGGAGACAGTCAGGTTCGGATGCCATATTCCATTTGCTTCACTATCACCTGTTGAGACAAAGGACTTAGAAGAAGAGTTTTCTTCTGAAAATTAAATGCCTCAGACTCCCCTAACAATGTTTTACTTTTTTGTTGTCCTTGCAGTCCCCCAAGGAACTGTCCAGGAAAATAAATGAAAGGAGAAAAACAACAAAATCAGAATTTGAATTCCTGTTATTTTTAAATATAATAGCAGAAAAATGCACAAGCAGAAGGCTGGAAATATTCAAAGCTTCCCAGACCTTTGTTCAACACTAAGACCTAAAGAGAAAAACAAAGGAAAAAAAGAACTGTAGAAGCCAATTTTAAAGTTTCCTTTGCAGGTCACCTTTAAGATGAAGTCACACATTTCCTCCACATAATACAGTCTGAAAATACATTACCATGATATTGATGGTTTCTGCACTAAAATAGCAGTGCCAGAAATTGAATTATACTACTCCAGCCTTCATCTCCAATATACTGATGAAGTGCCCGGTCTGAAGCCTTGTTTCCTTGTAAAAAATTATGAACAGAATAGGAATTCCTACACCAAACATGAAAGTGCCAAGCAGATTTACCTGTGAGAATGGCAATAATATATTATTGATATTATTTACACAGAGTTGCTCTCTAGCAATGCAGATCACATCACACTGCAGGCCCTGAGCACAGGGGGGCTACTGGACATTTTGGCTGCTAGTTCCTGTAAGCACCCCCCATGCACCCTCTGCAGCCAGATCCCCACCAGGCAAAGGAGCTGCTAGAGTTGTCTAAAAGAGCAATTTTGGAGGTTATTGCCCAGAATCCAGAAAGCTTCTTCTCAAATTCATTGCTATTTAAAGCCTCACTCTAGAATTTGGTTAGAACTTCACATTCATTTAAGGAAAAAAAATAATAAGATCCATACGAAACAACCCAGCTTCACTAAAGGCAAGTTAGGTGGTTTCCATTGGCTGCCATGAACCCATTTCTCTTTGCCCATAGAACAGACAAGGCTGCTTTGCCCTAGCTTCACATTTCTGAAGACCTCCCAAGCCACTCCAGGTCCAGGTAGCTCAACTTCTATCCCTGCACTGCTCAAAGGGGAGATATTCACAGCAAAATATTGCCTAGGAAACTTCGGAGCAGGGTTTTTACCCCACAGGAGCATGATTTCCATTCACCCAAATGCAAAATCAACTTCACATACAAAAAATGAGAGATGGCAGATAGCAAGTCCACCCCAATCGGGCTTTCCATGGTCTATCCATAAACAGGCCTCAGCCCTTAATTAACCACTGCTTAGCTGCACTTTGCAGGGAAATACCAACCAGTCCTATATAAAATACAACCAGTGTATTTCAAAACAGGAACAAAATCTTGTTTGAGTTTTTCGTTTGTTTTGGTGACCATAACACCAGTGGGTGCACAACACTTTGCACCTAAATCCTCTTTCTTCGCTGATGATTTTTATGTTTATCCCCTTTCCTTTGCTCTGAGATGGCCTTTCCGAACAAAGCCAATCAAAGGCAACACAGATTGCTACCAAGGGCCAAGCTGTGACCAGCAATCCCCTCATATAGATGCCCCGATACAATGCATCTTTAGGCATTTTGCATCTCTGCTCTTTAGAAGAGAGGAGTCACCGACGGCAGCAAAGTAGGAAAGGGGGTGTAAAACGAACAAACCTGTACCTCACAGCCTTAACCTTTCCTTTCCAGTAGTGCCCGCTTCTTCCTAGACGTGCTGGTGAGGCCCAGCCGATCGCACAAGCCGTGTAAGGCACCATCTTCACCTGACAGGCCTTGTCTGAGGGTGCTCTGGACATTCATCCCAGCGGCTGCCCAGAGCCCCAGCAGTTCCTTTTTGATCCTCTCTGCCGCTTCCTCACACTTTCAGGGGGATGTTTATACCCAGCCTAAAATGAACTTTAACACTTCTCCTAATACTGTCCCAATCACTGCGGCTACTCAATCTCCCAGAATGGGTTGGCTGAGCAGTCAGAGGGAGCTGGCAGCAAGGAACAAGGGGGCCAGCGAGCACTGCCCCAGTAAGACAGGTCCGCAGAGCTTATGGCTCTGCCCCCACAGCCATATTTAAATTCTGAGGAAAAGGTCTCACTGCAGAACCTGAGGGTGTATCTATGCACTGAAGTTTCAAAACAGAAATAATGGTTTCATCCAGAGCTCATGAGGAAACAGGTACAGGGAGATGGGCCCTGCCCAGGCCTGCACAGGCTTCCTCCCAGTGCCCAGGAGTCGCCGGGCCGCAGTGGAAACACGCGGGGCTCCAGGACACAGAGCTTCCCCACGGAGGCCGAGCACGAGCGGTTCCCATGTTGGGCCGGCCAGATCACAGCGGGCGACCGCAGTAAATCCGTGACACGCAGGAGCGGGCGCCGAAGAAGTGCAGCTTAGCTGAATTTCACACCGTGTCAGCGTCCTATTTGCAGCTTCGAAAATGAATTTAATAAAGCTTTTTCTGCAGTAACAGGGAGAGTCAGCTAGCAGATTCTCTGACACCTGCTGCTCTTTGAATCTGATACCATATTGCAGCATAATGTGGTCTAAAATTAGACTTCACACAACACGCTAGGTCTCAATCTTGCAGAAAATAATTCTGCTCAGCACCTCTTGCTCTCCAGCAGTGTTTGGGGATGTATCCTTCCTCCTCTGCCCCTCCTGGACTAGCACTTGGAATATTTAAGCAGGATTTTGCATCAGTCATGAAAAATAAGGGAAAAAAATAATTTCATTTCCCCTTGATTGGAAATTATACCAGAAAGAACTACACATGCCAATTTATACAGTTGCTTCCTACCCAATCCTCCACAGAAGACAGAGAACATAAAGCTGGAAAGCTTTCAATTTTGAGTGCAGAGAATTATTGTCTGAGAAAAAAAAATATTCAAAGCTTAAATGACAGCTGAGTGTCTGAACATCTATTTGAAGACTGAGAACCTACTGCAGGAGGAAGCCAGTGACAGTTCCACAGGATAATGCAATTTTTTTCTGTATAAATTTTGCTCATTAACAAAGAAAAGAACTAACCTGATCTATTTCTTGCTCTAATCAAGATAGATTTTTTTTATTATGAATTAAAATGCAATTAAGTGATGGTTTCTTTTATAAAGAATTGACTACAATTAGCGCTATCGTTTATTCTAAATAGTTATTGGATTTTTTTAAATGTACTTTGCCTTTAGAAGTTAAGCTGGCTCTAAAACCCAGTTCTCGGCTGAAATCGCACAGGAAGAACAGTGCGTAGCTCCTTTCTCCAGACAAATACCTGCCTTATCTCCCAGCTATACACAAGCCTTTTAAGACAATGCAGAGCTAATATGCATAGTCTGAATAACACCTTAGTGCCAAGAAATCCAGCGCTGGCTGACGCACTCCAACACAGACAGGCATTTTCTTTAAAAGTATATAAAGGAGATATAATTTAAAAAATGTAGTTATACACACAAAATATATGGAATTCACTGCAGCAGAAGAGACAGCCCTTTCACTAGGAAGAAAGGGCTCTAAGCTATCCAACAGAATTAGTAATGGTGGTCCTGTCTTGGGAATTGCAATTGATCTTCCTTTGAATCAAAATCAGCTTCCAAACTTAGAATGCAACATCCAGCTTCAGCTTGCAGATAAGCCAGAGTGGAGAAGCAGGCAGATCTCAAGTACTGAACTGCAAGAATATAAGCAGCATGCAAACTGAAGCAAATAGGATGGCCATGGTGGAGTGGGGTGCATGTGGGGGGGTGACTCTCTCCTCATTTTAACCCAGTGTCCAAAGAATTGTTTTGTACAAGGCACCACAAGGAAGACTAAAGCAGCATCTGATTGACTGTCTCAGTCAATCCATGAAATATTCCTTCACTGGAGGTGCTTAACCAGGTGGATATCATTCTGTACAGCAAATGGGGGAATGCTCACCAGGGCAAGTGGAGGAGCATGGCAGCTCCACGTCTCAGCGGGTAGAGCTGAAGGAATTCTTCACATACTAATAGCACATTTTAGACCAGAAATCATTTTTAAATGCGTGTGGTTACATTGAGTACATTAAGAGTCTTCTCTCTGAAGCATCTTTTCATCAGAATATTGCTGTCTCCACTCAAAATATGGGTGAATACTAAATTGTTTTCTTCAATGTACTACAATCCCTATAAACTACCAACCTCTTCCTGAGAATTATATAGGTCTGAGCAGGAACTGAAGACAAAGGAGGACATAAACTTTCTATACATCTCATTTTGTTTAAACTAGCTTCACATCTTCAAAAGCAATCTACATATTGAAACAAAGGAAACATCCTAATGGGTACATTATAACAACAACAGCTCCCATCAATCTCCATTTACATCCATCCATATGGCAAGAACTGCTAATCTGAACAGAAAGCATCTCCTCCAGCATTCCTGAAGTGTTCTCAGGCTATTCGCCATACTGCATTTACATGAGCAAGCTCACATCCCATTTTAGAGATAATATTCATTATGCTCATCAAAAGTATCCAGACTCATTTTTATGTTGGAGGGACATATGCTTATGTATAGTTCAGTTCAACTTCATTTTTTTAAATCCAACAGCTTTAAATTGCCATGACCTACTTGTCTCAGAGGTATTGCCTAAATTCAGAAGATGCTGGTGCCAAAAGCCTCTAGAAATACCAATAACCCACACTCTACTCCTTTGATACCCTGGATCCTATTCATACCAGAATTTTGCTTTATACTTTGCCTGAGTTCTTGTTCTTTGATGTCCTCTGATTTATCTCTCTGTAAATCAAAGAATGATTGATTGAGCTGACAGGCTAGACTGGTGAGCTTCAATTGATAAATTGCATTTGTAAGATACTGAAAATCTTTGGTTAAAAGGAATTATATAAATGCAATATATATTTTTTTTTTTTTAAAAAAAAGCACTACCTATGTAAAAGGCATAGGTTATAAGTTCTAAGGATTTTCAAGAACAGCATATTGAGCATGGTGCAGTTTGAGACATGTTCAGAGCCTGGAAAAGAAGGCTAGAACAATACAGCTTGGACAGATGAATTTTTGAGGTTTGGGTGGTAGCTTAACATCATTTTATATCCATCCAAACTTATCATGGACCTAGTTATGAATCATTTATCTTTTATTTTAATGTTTCTTCAGGAAAACTAGCTATTACATTTTGCTTGATTATGGTACTGATTTGCATTTTAATCCTTTTTAATCATTGCAAACATGATGATTACAAGAGAAGGAGGAAAAAGTATATATCAAGACAGGCATAATGCCACCACATCTACCCTTAACTAAACTGCACTTGCATTTCCAGGCTAAAATCATGCAGGGGCATTAAGAGATATACCCAGAACAGTAACAAAGACCTCACCAACCTGAAGCACCAAATACTTCCACTCCTCCTGTCTTTTCTGCCTGTCTTTTGGCTTATGATGGGTGATTCATTGCAATACACAACCGTGCAAGAGAGTAACTGGGTGACGGGGGGACAGAGGCGATTTTAGCCAAAAGTACTGTAGAAATGCACAGGATAAGAAAAAAAATGTTTATGGAGGCGGTAGGAAGAGGAAACTGTGAAAGCTATTCAAAGGCATTGCCAATGCAGAATATTTTTATGCCTTTCTAAACTTTGAAGCAAGCAATACATTATTTTGTGCATGTTCAGTGTTCACAAAACCTGGAGGGCCTGAAAGCCAGCCCTGAATTGGAAAGCCTGAACTGAGCACAAGCTAGTAATAAAGAAAGACAAGCCAAAAACACGCACGGGGTGGCTTTAAAGAAAGCAAAGCTCTGAGAAGCAGAAGCCCCAAGTCTCCTTAGGCTGTGGCAGAGCCCCCACACCAAGGGTCTTCATGGGAACCAGGCCACCACCACAACCAGCTGACCCTGGGGTTAGATGAGGGGGTAGGTGGGCACTTTTTGTTTGGCAAATCTTCAGCAAATTAAGGTATATGAAATCCTTTGACATGCAGATGGCCTCAGGAACACTTACTAACAAAACCAAAGAATTGGCCCATCTGGAAGGGATCACATTCAAGCATCCCCTCAGGTGGCCCTGTGTGCACACTATCTCCTAAACCATCTCCTCTATCTGCATTAGGGGGAAATCTGCAAACTCCTTTTGAATTCACATGCAAATACCTCAGGTGAACACTGCTCCTGTTACCTGAGTATTAGATGGGCAGGGCTCTTGTAATTCAAAGTATTAAAAGAACAAACTTGGAAGTAGTGCAGAAGTAAACCCAGCTTTACCTACAAACTTGGTGTTTTACAGCATCAAACACCACATTTAATTTTTGCTTTAGAAAAAAAGCAGCCTGTAAAAGACTCCTGTCTCATGGCAGGACAAATAATTTAAGATTTACCTATATTAGCAAATTTAAGCAGGAGTAATGGTGTCTTAGAGCTCAGGGTGGATAGAACTCATAATCCATGGCTAAGGGTGGCAATAGTCTGTCACACACCAGGTATTCCCTTACAGTAACCACAGCTGGTTTCCCTTATTCATCATACCTAGGTAGTTAATCAAGACCTAGCCTAAAAAATTGAACATCTAGCTAAAATTCATCTTAATTACCGGCCAAAGATGTGTTTGCACTAACCTGGCTATTTGCCTGGTCCGTGAATTTATCTGCGGTTCAGTCCATCACTGTAACTGAGCCAAGAGTTAAGAGCTGTCTTCTGATTTGAGCAGGGCAGGAGGGAGTCCATTTTCCCTGTTTCCCCCTCACTTTAACTCCCCGTTACCTCAATTTGCAGAAGGCTGATCCAGATGGTGAACACACGTCTGGGGGCAAGCAGGCCTGTACCGAATCCTCAGCGTGGAAGGGTGGAATAAGCCATATGTTTTCACAAATTAGGGGTGACTCTCCAACGCCTGAGCGATGAAGCAGATCCAAGAGTAAGTTATGCATGATCCTCCCCGATGAGTGAAGAGAAATGTTTTATTCAGTGCCTCATGCTGTGAGCTATATTTATACCAAATGTATCTCTTTGTACATTTTAAAATGTTATCTATTAGAGGATATTGCAACTGCAACACAGGGCTATGTACACTGTCAGTTAAAACTCAAGAGCTACAGGGGGGCTCTGTGTATCCCTGTACACCACCGGGCTGTTAAGTAACTTGCCCAGGTGACTCGAAGGCAGAAAACCTTAAAATCCAGCTACCTATCTGCCCCGGAGAAAGCCTTTTACCTCCCTGCAAACACTGCTCAGGGTATGAAGCCTCCAAAAACACCTGGCCAGAGAACTGTACAGCTAACACCTTGTTTCCCATTCCTTCTCACGGTAGCTGCTAAATATCACCATGTTTGGGGCTTTCTTAAATCTCTCACCTCTGGAATCATACTATACTAGAATCTCACGTGTATCTTCTTTTCAATAAAAACCCTCAAAAGCTCAGAAAAAAATAGAGGTAAAATTGAGATGATCATTCTTTTAATCTCAGAATTAACTGGAGAATATGTAGGCAAGCTGTTCTGGGGCGACCTTGTCGTGGCAAGACAGGTAGGATGCAGACACCCCTTTGCTCGCCCAGTGACAGCCAGGAAGGCACCTGTGCACGCCAGTCCCAAGCACCCACCGCACAGCTCCCGAAGATGCTCAGGAAGAGGGAGACGCAGCCAAAGCAGTGCCCCCTCAAGGGCATCATGTTTCAGGTGGAAAGAGAATAATGGCAAAAACAAAAGCAAAGTTCATTCTGACTGAAAATCCATAGCTACTCTTAAACATAATAACTACAATCCCATTTATTGACCAAGTTTCAGAGTTACAGCCTGTAGGCAAGATCATCGGGTAAGATAAATCGGTGCAGCACCATTAACTTGGCTACTTCACACTTGATCTCGCCCACTGTGTTCCTAGAGTGGTCATGGTGTATTTTTCTTTTCATTGCACAAAAGAAACCCAACTTTTTTTAAGCACTCTTGCTGTACAGTTTACGTTTCACTTATTTTACACCTCACTGTAATTCACTTCCCAGTCTGCTCTGCATCTAAACATAAGCAGCAATGTGGTCTGCTGGCATCTCACTTATGAACCCAAGAGACCATAGGAGAATTTCTGGAGCTACCTCCTGACCTTTTAATCTGTTGTTACCTTCTGCAGCTGAATTTCTCAAAGCTCAATGGCTCTGAATTCTTGCCCATCATGTAATGAGCAGATGTGGCAAAGTAAGAATTTGTAACATGATGAAAGTTATGACGACAGGTCTTTCTGTGCCAGATTTTTATGTTTTTACAGGCTAACACTGAACTATAGGGCCTTTTTTTAATTTAGCTTCTGACAAGAACACATAAAAAGCATATCAAAGGCAACAATAAATTCACTAAAATACTTCTTTCAATTCAAACAGACCTGCACTTCACAGCACTGTGCAGATTGTTCTCAGTTTGAAATTAGTCATAAATATTGGCCCCATCTTCTCAGGACTCATGAGTGCTTTACATGTCCCTTCTACCACCTAAAAACAACTCCAGGTATTACTTTGCGAAGAACATCGGGCTGGTGATATACTGGAATATTTAACTGGCACAAGAAGAAAAAAATGAACCCAATGATAAAAGGAAAACAGTTGTCTCTCTCCCCTGGGCAGAGAAGCAATTATGAGCAAGAGACCGGCTGCCTGGTTGTTACTGCAGGCTGAAGCTACTGCATTTGCCACAAGTATTGCAAATCTGCCCGCTGGGAGGAGGATTCACCAGGCACCAAGTCCTCAAAATATTTTGCTGATAAGTCAGAAATGGTAATAGTCAAACAAAACATGCTGATGACTTCTCACTGAAACCTTGAAAATAAATAAAGTGCTAAATCAGAGAATTTCAATCCAGCTGCACAAGTAACCATCACTGCTTAAAATTACTAAGTCCTTATGTGAAATGAGCAGATATCTCCAGGCCTATGCCAAAGCTCCAAGGAGGACACCTATGCAATACTTCACCACAGATGCAGCAAGCCAAGTGATCCAAATCACAGGAAAATGAGCAGCCTGGCAGGGTGCTGAGCCCACACTCATGCACAGGGCCATCAAGGCCACATATGAGGTGAGGGCTGGCCCCAATGCCAGGCTCCCCCGAGAGCCGGGGCGCAGGAAAGTTGCACGCACTGCAGAAACGTACCCCCAAATATCTGCAGCGCACTTGGACTCACAGTAAAGGCACACAAAGTTTAATCCACAGCATCATCCCTAGCACTGCTTCCTCTAGAAATGAAGCAGACGACTGCAGGGATAGAAGGGGAAATGGTCTGTATTGTCTAAGAAACAACTGGTCCGTTTACAGGAAAGTCTGCCTACTGGCCTGCTGCTATAGTATTTTCCTGGCTGAAGCAACATATGGCTCGTTGTTATTGTGCATGACGATAGCCCCTAAGGAACCCAAGTCTATCAGGGCCTCAGCCTGCTGCGCACTTGTACAAACACAGGAAGAGAGCCTCTCCTCTGAAGAGCTCGCTGTCTAAACACAGACCACGGGCAGAGGGCTGCGGCGCTATGCGAGGGTTTGCAAACACCACATCGCACATGGGCTTTTCTCCTCTCATTGGGTTCTTCCTTGGCTGAAGGGAAGGTTCCCCCCACCCCCTCACCAAGAGGGGAAGAGAAGTAGAAGGGGTGGTAATACCTAATGGGAGGAGGGAGCCTGTCTGCCAGCTCCTGTTCTCCACTTCTCCTGCACAAGATCTTCTGCTTTACTTCAGGATAAGGACTGTGACACCTCCTTCCTGATTCAGATTGTGGATGATGTTAAAAAAAAAAAAAAAAAAAAAAAAAAAAAAAAAAAAAAAAAAAAACACACACACACACACACCCCCTGGCAGTTGCAATTTCCCTCTGCCTTTCGCTGTGAAAGACCCAGATCACCGGCTCAGAGACAGAAATGCAGAGCAATATCCACTTATCCACTGCTCCCCTAATTCACAAGCAAATACAAATTTAAATAAGGTCCTGCAGGGCACAGACACTGCACTGCTTGTCTTTGGGGCTTGCAAAGGATAAGGGCATGTTTCTTGTTGCTACAGACTCTTACAGGACAGTCCCACCCTTGCTATGTATTTACTTGAAATGATGTTTTTCTGCCCCTGAAATCATCTGTTTTGACCAGTGTATGTGTTCCTTCTCCCCTTCTTGAAAGGGCCATTGAAGATGACACCATTGTGCTGAGATGGTAAAGGGCTCATAGGAAGCATCTTTCAGCCTTCGCCCAGAACAGAGGAGCCGAGAGCCCTGCAGACCTGCTTGCACCATAACAGGCCCTATGATTAACAGCTCAGCGCTTGGAAGGAGCGAGGTGCTCCAGAAGAGCTTGGCTTTAGGACCTGCCTCTATGACAGGAATCAGCTCGTTATCTTAAAATATTGTTTTATTTTCTCTCTGTTGAGGTCTCTAGAACTTTGTACCTCAATAAGAGGTTTCTGGTTGCCTTGTTCACGGAACCTAGGAAAAGGCAGCCTGTGTTTTACGGAATCAAGCTGCATTTTAGAATGGCAGAGACCTAATTGGTCTGCAGCCTGGAGGTGATCATGGAGACCATCTCCACCAAAGCTGCCTTCCCCTCGCAGTCACCTCCCAGCCCCAGCAGAGTAATTAGCCTCAGCATTGTGTGATTGAGGAGGAAAAAAAAAAAAAAAGGAAAAGAAAAGAACAAACCTCTAAAGCACATAACCTGGAATCCTTACTCTGAACATTTTTCCTTTACTGGCTCATCTGCCTTCGGGGAATTCAGCTAGTTACATGGCTAGACTAAAAACCCTGAAGCTGTCCTTGAAATGAATGGCTCCATTCATTTAAGTGGGAGTGTGTTCTGGTTTTATTACCTGACCCCGTATTTCTACCACAGAATCACAGGGCAGGTAAGTAAAATAACCTGTTCTCAACTGTGGCTGCCTGGTTATATCCTCCTCTTACATTAATTTTTGTTATTTTTCCTGAAGTAATTCAGTGCACTGAAGGATAATATCACCTGCCTCCCGTGTGGAAATTCAGCATTCAAATACCTTCTGAATGATACGGTGCCACTCTGCCCAGCAAATTTCCATCTCAGCAATCCAAAAAATAATAATTAATAAACTGAGAGAAGAAAAAGGTCTCCTAAAATAACCTTACCCGAAGGTTATTATAAGGAGCAGCAGCAGCCTTCCGATCATCTTCAGGGGCCTATACATCAGATCCAAATTGCACTCATTTAATTCATATAAAATGGAACGATTAAGTGGTAACACAAAAACAACCACTACCACCACCAGCACTCCCACAAACCAGGGTTGGTTTCCTAAATCTTTTCATCCACCTTCTAAAAGGTTTTCAGGAGTGCATCTCTGCACAGCCCCCTTCCCAAACCTCTTGGCAAGAAACTGCCTTTCAGACAAGTTAGTGCATGGTCACCCCGCGCTGCGATCCTGCCGCTGACGGCAACGCGCCGTCCCAGGGTCCAAGGCGACGCTTCCTGGAATTCCCCTCAGCTGCCCTGGGGCTGCGGGACTTCATCCACCCACGGGTCCTCCCCGCTCTGAGCCCCACCTAGACCCACTGCCCAGGCAGATACAGTCCTATTCTTTGCATCCTAATACGCAAATATGCCTTTATCATTACCAATCTCTGTAATGAATAAATATACCTTATAGACCAACTCATTATCTATTTTTTTCTTTTTTTAAATGGAGCGGGGCAATTATTTTTAAACCCTGCTATGAGGAATAATAGCTGACTTTGTAGTGCTGGCTGCAAATGTCCCACAATGCTTGGGAAAAGGCCAAGCTGAAACGCTCTGTAGTTTAATGACATGTTACATAGGGAGAAGAAATGTATTTGGAAGGAAATACCATTTAAAGAGGTAAGAAATAAAACACTGTACAGTAAAATGCTTATGAGAGGGGAAAAAATATACCCAACTATTCAATTTTCAAAAGATTTCAGAGCTTGTGTGTCTCCTCTATGATGAGGAAACCAAAGAAAAATATCCTGGTTCTAGAAAGAAGTGCAGATGACCCTATAGGACCTTTTTTGTTCGGGGAGACAAACTGAGGAAGGTATAACAGGTGCTATTGTTGAGAAAGGGATATTCAGCTCTAGCATGATTATGATTCTTCAAGCTGTAGAAACACAGCCAAAAAAAAAATCTGTAGCAGCTTTAACTTCTATTAATAGTACAGAGGCATGTTCTGGCATTAAAATAATGAGGAATGCTAATTCTAGATCCCTTTTGATCCTATCCTCTTTTTTAAATTATATATCTATTCTTTTTCTTTTAATGTTTCAGATCATTCTGTAGATAATCATTCATAACTAGTTTCTAGTAAAACCTGTTTAAAAACCTGCTTTCCTTTAGCATCCCCAAGCAACATAAAATTCTAAATTACTTACATCAACAGTCACCCCTCAAAAGTGACAGAAACCTTCCAGAACCAGTCCCATTACCAGTACGTTTGCTGGATCCCTGGGCTCCTACATCCCAGATGTGCTATTCTGCATGCACTGCTTCTGCGGTGCTCATGTGGTGCCTATAAGCCACGTAACACTGAAATTGCCCAAGTGGTGTGATTAGATACCTATTTCCTGACTATCCTTTTTGCATTTTGCATCTGGAAAATTCAGCTTCTTTTAAGCTTGTGGAATTTTAATACTTGTGGAATCTTTTAAAACCCTAGCTGTGTAACTATTAGTATAATAATAACAACAATAAAGATAATATATATTTTGCTCGCAAGCAGAAGGGTCACACAAATAGCTGCTGCAGCACTAAAAGCTCTTTCAAGCTATTAAAAATCAGTCTTGATCAGGAATTCATGTATCAAGAGGTGCAGGAAGGAGCGCAGGAGAGCAGAGCTGCAGCATGTATCCTGTGGCATGTATAAAACACGAGCTCGGGACCCCCACTGCTGTCAGTGCAGAGCACAGGTGTCTCCAACCAGGAAACTCTCGGGCTGCATTAGGCTAGACCTAACAGATACAACTCATCTTGTAAATTCTTTTGGGCTGCCTTACCTCCTGCCTGTCTCTATAGCACAGCAGAGTACCGGTCCACGAGTGAGATGCTTAGGCGCTGTCACAAGATGGTAAAAGCAAATGAATATCAAATAAGGAGGCAGAAAAAAAATGCACAAGTGAAACTGGCTTCATTTATGCAGACAGGTAGATCTAGCTACCAGCTAAAGGGCAATTTAATTAAATAAATATGAGTTGTTAGTGGGGATTTTGCCTTCCAGGGCTTCCTGTGCAAAGAGAAAAACGGAAGATGACTGTGTAACACATGGCAAGAGCCACTCACTCCCTCATACGGTTGCTCCCTTCTGGCCTCAGCACTAGCAGAGCCCCAGTGGGTGCACAGGCCTCTCCTCAGGCAGCCATCAGCATCACTCGTTATCCATCTGGCCACAAGTAATGAACACTGATGAGAGGACACGTGTCCCTGTGCCGAGGGTGGCACGTCGCAGCTTGCGACTCAGGCGAGAGGTGTTACGGACACTGCACCAGCACGAACATCCACCAGCCTTGTGTCCCTTGTAAAGGCATGGGGAACACTAGGCCGAAGTGAAGGTACACGCAGCTCTGAATGTGTTTTCTAGTAGCTGCTGTCTTAAAGAGATGAAAGATGTCCGTGTGGCAGGGAATTTTTTCCACAGTAGAACAGGCCTAGTTCACAGACACGTCTGGTCTGTGTCTTCGCCCTGCCTCACCAGCCTTGGCCAGACGCAGGGCCTGCGCTCAGCAAGCCCTGTCCTACGCCTGCCAGCAGCCCCCGGCACAAGCAGCACCCAGCAAACCCTGGGCACACGCTACAGAGCACAACTAGACACCATTTTTGAAACCCCTCAACACACAGGGCAGAGGACTCCTCCGGGCACCAGCCCAGCATCACAGAGGGCTTTGCTGAACGCTGTCAGTCTCTGCAGACATATTTCAAGTGACAAGCTAAGCCTCTAAAGCCTGAAGTCTCTAAGGGAAGATCAGTCATGGCGACTCTTGTTAGCAGGTACCATATGTAAAAGAGTATTTCCAGTTCAGCCCAGTGAGCGTGTAGTGCTTTTAACTTACCCTCTGAAATGCTGTCACCTGTCAAGGTCTCCTCATGAAGCTGTGAAAACCAGCCAGGCACACTATCTCATGGCAAAGGGACATTTCTTGGCAAGGACACGCAGCCTTCCATTGCCAGCAGAGAGCCCCTTTGAGGTTGGAAAACCAACCTTCTAGAAAGCACATCCTCAGAGCCACACTGCAGCCCAGGCAAAGGCAGAAGGAGGGTAGCAAGACACAGCTGAAATATATAACCTGGGGCAGAGAGGGCAGCTCCCCTCCCTCGTTGACAGTTCTGCAGGTGAAGCAACCAAGCCACGGAGGCCCCACCAGCACCTCAGCATTGAGCCAGGTGCTCAAGGAGTCAGAATCAAAGTGGAGGATGCAGGAATACCAAATAAATACTGAAAAATGATGCTAACCGCTTATTTATCAGTGCCATCACACTAGATATGTCTGTTCGCTTGCAAATCTATTTTAACTAGATGATGCATGTTTAGACTCTGCTGGAGCTGCTGCTGCTTCCTAATTTGACTGTCTGCTGTTGAAAGAAGCCAAAATTCAATGCATGACCATGTCCCTCCCCTCCACTTTGGTGTAGCTCTCACCGCTCAGGTGACAATGTGAAAAATTCCTGCCTTTGTAATGTTCACTGAACTCATGAACAACTAGCAATAGCTCAAACCAGGAGTGCATCTACACACTGCAACCCACACAAACCCGTGGTAGTAGCACAGGTTAATCACCAAAGTTATTAGGCAACTGAGTCTGCTACAGTGAACTCACTGTCCAAATATTTCTGTTAAAAGTCACAAATAAGGGCCTGAGGTAGCACCCCTTACTTACACCAAAGCAACACAGCAGCATCTCATCTGCACTGTTCAATCTCATAGGAAAATAAAGAGGACTTCTCAGTGCTGCACAATTCATTAGCAGTCCGGCAGGGGCCAGGGGGGAGCACATCAAAAATATTTAACTTTATCAAACCTGGAACTGTTAGAGACTTTTTTTTCCGATTTCCTGATCCTTCGATATCTCCCATCCCCTTTCCATGCTCCCCTGTTTTTTACAAAACAGATTTGGACCAGGGCAGGTTGGTACAGTGCCCTGCAAAGCCCCTTTGATTCAAGGCACACTGACACTTCCAAGAACAACTTGGGGGTTTTGCCACTGAAATAATAGTCCTAGAGGTTATAAACTGATTTTTTTTTTAAAGGCTTGAGTAGTATCAGCCTTGAAGACAGGCTTGCAGGCCTACAAAATGTGATAATGGCTTTCTACTATATCTGCCAGTCTAATAAAGGACATTACATTTATTACAAAATTTGTCTTTCTAAAATAATAGTCACTTGAATGCTGTAAGCCACCAAAATGTGGTGCCCAGAACTACCGTTTCAAGGAAAATTCTCATATTTTTGGCAACAATCAGTATCACCTGCAGGACTATTAATCCCAGTGATTTATGGGCCCTGATATGTCATCGCCTGAAGTACTATTTTGGAAGTAGCATTTTTGTAACTAACAGCTTTTCAAGTGTTTTTGTAGGCCTACTAGCAGAATAGAGTGCTATTCAGTGTGAGCAAAGACATCAGATTTGTTTCAGATGCTGGTATTAAAGATATGTGGCATCATTCCCAGAGGCATTAGAAGAAATTCTCTGAAAAATAACATGAAAAATGGATCCTCCTTTTTCTTCCTCTTCTGGTTTCCAATCCTCTACAGAGTAGCATTTTGTCAGAAAATACTTGTGGAATCAGGATAATCGGGTACTTGGCCTCTCAAGGAAATAAGGCTTTGAGGTGTACGAAAAGCTTCTTGAACTACAGACAGCTTTTGAATGAAAAATTATTTCAGTGTTTTTAGCAATAGAAAAGGTTGTTCTGGTTTTTGTGTCCTCTTCACATTTAGGACATTATTAAAAATTCAGAGCCATTTGCACATGGGTCAACCTACCTGCATGTCCTGCAGAAGGCAAATTGTCCTGGGCTGTTTTGGGCCTGATTCTGTCTGATACAGATTTTGCAACTCCCCGGGTAATAGTAAGTCTGTAAATGAAACAAATGCCCACCTGCACATGCATGACTTATTGCTGCTGAAATTCTCAAAGATGATATCTTCCACTCATATCCTAGGTGGGTATTTCCATCCTATTGCATACGGTCGACCTACAGAATGAGGGCTGCAGCACTGCTCTGTTAGCCAAAATACAACCCAAAATATTACCCCAAAATACAGCCCCTGTAGATAGGCTGAGACCAGTTTAACTACATTAACCAATTTAATTCTGTAAATGGGCACGATATATTGCTAACTAATAATATAATTGCTATCTCCTGCATGTTCGTACTAACAAGGATGGGGCTCAAAATTCTGGAGATGTCAAAATGATGCTCATGTAGGTCTTTCAGATAGTCCATAAGTTAATTAACTGAAACCTCTTTGTTTTGCATCCAAGTCTAAGCTTATGTAATAAATGCTACATTTCTTCTATAACAAAGTAAGAATTAATGCTATATTAGAGAATCCTCTATCATGTTAGCATCTTTCTAATCCTATAAGCAGATAAATAATGTATTAATAAAGGCAGCCTCAAATTCAAAACGGAATTCTACTACATACATTTGCTTTTTCTTAATCCAATCCACATGAAAACCTTGAGAGGCCTATTCACCCCTTACAAAGCTGCATGAAAGGATGAAAAAAATCTGCAGTATCAGAATAATTATATAAAACATTAGCCTCAGAAGAAAAGACTGGGATCACAAAACCCATTCAGCCTTCAGATGTAATCTTTTTAATATGAGGCTAGATTAAACAACATGAAGTGAAAGGGGTTAAGTATAAATCCATATAGATGCCCGAAGTATTTACAGTGTGCATTAAATAAATCATTTCATGCGAGAGGACAGTTATTGTTACTGGAAAGGTTTCCTAATTCACTTTCAGATAAAAATAGAGGGCTGCATTTAGAAGCTTTATACACTTTTTCCCCCTTCTGACAGCTTTCAAGTGGCAGCATATTATTTGGTGGCTGCTACAGACAAAGTGTCTTAATTAAAGGTTGTCTAAAAATACAGAACATTTAACATTTTCACAGCCACATCTGCCATTAACTCTTCTGACATTCTGGTGGCATTAAGTACCAGAAAATTCTTCTCCTGTTCTATACAAGCCGGCTGGGTTGTGTCTTCAGAGCAATTGCAACGAAGTTAAGCGCGTGGCAATGGCAGAGCCCCACGGCCTTTTCCTCGCGCACGGCTGTGCTTCCCCAGAGCCAGCTCCTCGCTGCAGCGTCGTTTCCTGCCTCTCACACACCAAAGCGGCGTGTCCTCCTTGGTGCCACCTGGGTGACGTGTCCTGCCCTGTCCCCAGAAGAGCGAGGTGTCCGGCCCTGCGCCCTCAGCACCACAGAGCTCAGCAAACGCACGCAGGGGCTGCTAGGCCTCAGTTTACAGAGTTTCAAGGCACTCCAGAACTACAAACCGCACATGTCAGAAGCAGTGTTGCTCGCTTTCAAGCAAATTTGTTTAAACTCTGAGCTCCCCTAAGGAACATCCACATTGCCAGGTACCACTTTGCTATGAAGAGCAGTACAGAGCTGTAATTGGAGGACACAGGGGTGAGAGTGGGGAGGATCAGCCCTCCGGGGCACACGGACACTTTTTTCGCCCTGATCTTTCTACTCAGGATGAAATTAATGCTGGAGACACCAAACCAGGGGAGTCCAGGAGCTAGCAGAAGTGGCAGCACTAACTCCACATGTATCCTCAGGTGTTATTTCTCCTGAGGAGATTTAATGAGAAATGAAGTTGCTAACATTATACCATTAAGTTAGGAAACGAATATCAAACCACTGCTTTTTTATGCAAAGGACTCATTCCACAAACAGAATTTACGAAGTCTAGTTTCCCTGAATTAGGAAATGCATGCATGTGTATGGCGGGGTGGATTTTCTGGTGTGTCGTAAAGCAACTGAGCTAATGTTGCGGTGTTTTCCCTAAAGGGAGCCCTGATTTGTTTTTCCCTCTGCTGGACTGTGTCTTCTCATGAAATCTGGAGGAGGGCAGTATCTTTCAAACCTCCCAATCTCACAGGCAAATTAGATTCAAATCACCCTTCCTCAACCAGGAGTTATATCACAGAGGAGAGGCACAGACATTGACTGGCGGGTTGGAGTTATCAACTTTATTTCCTTAGGAAATTTGGCTAAAACGGGGCTAGTTGAACTCGTACAGCACTAGGCATCTTGAAACTAGGGGCACAGAGACACTGCCTGCACAACTTCCCTCATTCTGCCATTGAGTCAAGCACTGTGACCTTTTGTGGAAGCATCCACGTAACTACAGCTCGTCGTTTCAGACAAGAACCAGGTCTTCGGTGAAATTAGAAAGGCCAAGTGCTCTTCTAAAGTGTTGGCTTTGCATGGTGCCCAAGACAGGGTCTGTTTGAATCTGACACTCTCTGGCAGATTTTACATCCCTAAGATGCACCTGTAAGAATAAAGATTAATTTTTTTTGCAGACCATGCAGACAGCTTGTTGTTGTTTGGGGTTTTCTGGGTGTTTTTTTTTTTTTTTTTTTTTAACCTAGACTACTTAAGCAACTCATATTGATTTTTTCCCAAAGGTTAAAATACCTCTAGTGGCTTTGTCCTAATGGATCATTCCACCTCAGAGCACAAGTCCTGTGACTCACCAGCTGCAACCTTAAATGCACAGGATTCAGAGAACTGTAAAGAATACAGACAGCACTGCAAGGCACCTAAAGCTCCCTGGGAAGGTCCTGATAATAAAAACTAGAGTCATTCCACTGGACATGTAAGTTCACTGGTGGGATATCTGCTGTCTTTGGGGAAAAGGTTCTTCCATATAAATGAAAAGTCTAACTTGAACGTTCCTTTGTCATCCGTGAAAGAGTTTGGAAGTAATCTATTGTAGTTAGAAAACACAGTGAAAAATTATTGTAACTTGTATTATAAACCTTCTAAGGCAAGGCTGATCTGTTTGTACAGTGCCTAGCACAGTAATGCTCCAGCCCAATTAGCATGTTAGGACTGATCTCTGGTGCTCTTTTCACGTGTTTTCTTCACTCACTTTTCAAATTCAGTCTCCCCCACCTACCCTCCTTTTTTTTTTTCTTTTTTTTTCTTTTAAAAATTTTTTTCACAATACATTTCAAGGAGTGGAACAGTCCTGAAAAGCTGCTGTCTGACCAAGAATTACAGGAGCTGAAATTTATAGGAAGGACATATAAAATGCATGATGATACGATTTGCAACATTATACGTCTAAAGACAGTCGTGGCAAAGGGCAAGTTTGCACTGGAAAAAAAGAGGACGTAAGGGTCAGAAAATGGGAAAATTTTCATCTCGGTGCATCTCACTTTAGTGTGCCTTCATTTCGAGTGCTTTGTGAAGGTGACTTCGGTAAAAACTGCAGAAATAAGCATTTTGTGTAAGCCCCCCCACCCTTAGTTCAAAAACGGACACTTTGTGAAGGCAATTTCACTTGTATCCTTTGTCCTTTTGAAAAGATCCCTTTCCTTAGGATTTTAATGGGTCCAGCATCGTACACCTTGTCTCCTGCAAGACCAGCAGCACAGTAAAAGCAGGAGTATGCTACAGCTGAGTGCATTACTTTAAAAAGAGGAGGAGGAGGAGGGAAATGCTTATAGCTCTACATTTCCTCGTTCTGTTATTAATGTTTTGCACTTGTTTTAAATTAAGATAAATGCCTGAAATACAATGGCATTACGTTTGAACTCCATTCAGCTCAATATAAGTAGATTTCAAACAGGAAAGTGATGGTCCTTTTGAATGTGAGACTGTATTAGAATCAAATGTAGCTCTTTAATCTCATTTCGTACATATACTAAAGTCATTATTACTTTATGAAACCTTTTTAAAGATTTATATATTCCATTGGCTTGGACTTATAAGGCAACTGCTCTTTCTTTTAGGTTTAAAATTAAAATAGAAAAAAAAATCTTCAACATTCTTAGAACTGTTTTATTTCTTTTTTGGCACAGAAAGCTGTTAAATGAAGTCATTTTCTCCATTGTGGAACAAAACTACAGCTATTTGTATGTCAGTCAAAATATACTTTACTCTGAAAACTCATAGCTGTTTGGTTACTGTAAAACTGAGGTTGGTCTCATTGCTCTAGTCACACAGTCACTAGAAGCAACCTTTGAAAGGAAAAAAATAAAATGCATAGAGCTGCTGTTAACTAGAGCCTCTTACTCATGCTGAGCAATCTGGCAATCACAGGGGAATCGATCAGGGAGCAATGTGGCTGTCAACCTGCATAGGGTGTCAGCATCCAGCCAGCTCAGGATAAGCATTTCCTCATGTTTGAGAGAAGAAACTATGCAAGAATTGTAATATATTTCATGTCTGAAGTAGGTATTTATCGAGGCTACACATTACTGCATGAGACGCAATAACAAAGTGATTATCCATCCATCTCACTCCTCAGATGCAAGTTCAGATTTTCTAATAGAACTGCAATTTTATAGAAAAGGTAAACAAATGGTCCTAGAGGTGTAAGTCAGTCAAACAAAAAATACTATAATAAAATCTAATAGCAAGAGAAGCCTCATAGGTATGTTCTTCAAATAGTTGTTCCCGTTTCAGTTAACTGATGGTCTGAATTACTGTCACTAAAGAGCACAGAGGCCTCGAGCAGGATCATCTCTCTGTCCTCCTGGCAGCTCACGAGCAAATGGAGGCCGGGCTCCTGAGGACACCTCACAGGGAGGCCGGTCACAGGGTGAAGGATGATCACTGGTTGAAGCAGAAACGCCGTTACCAGCCACGCCGGCCTAACACAAAAAGGAGGCATGGAGAAGTTGTGGCCTGCAACAAATCACAAATAATGTTTCTAACATATCTGAGAACTGAAAGCAGATCTGCCATAATTCAAATAAGGGCTCCAGGAAACAAACTTTTACCTTTTGCTTTTTCATGTGGTTATGTACAGTTTAAATTTAGCTATATTGTCTTCCAGGTCAGTCTGCTCAACATGGAAGGTCAAAGACCTGGAAAGGCTAAGCTGCCCGGAGGGCTGCTCTGCCAATAACTGTGTCCCCTGAGGGCGCGACAGGGCCAGGCTCCTCCCTGCCACCCTTCAGCTCCTCAAGGGGTCACGGAGGAAAGGTGGTTTCCAGAGCGCGGTGCGGGCGGCAGATCAGCCAGCTGCAGCAGGAACCCTGAGCTCAGACTGATTCGCTCCCAAAGAAGGGACACACAGCCCCTGGGTATGGTGGGCATAGGGAAAGTCGCATTTTAACAGAGAAACACAAAACAGAACAGGGCTGATTCTCATCTCCTACGTGAGTGACTTCCTTTCACTTCAAAGACTGTAGATAAGGAGTTTTAAACATCAGTTTGAAGGCTCATCTGTAGATTAACAGCCACATGGAATTTTTTCCTATGGAATTCATCCTCATCTGAGGTGGCTGATTAATCCTCTTTCACCTAGGATAATCTACTATTTCCTGCAATCAGTTTAGGTCAGCAAGTTTTCTTTCAGAGGTAAATTCTGCAGACTTTACTGATGTCGCGTGGACTCCCAGGAACAGCAGGAACGGCCCCCCGGAGCAAGGCAGCGTTCAGCGGAAGGAGGCCATCTACTGCAGGACTCCTCTTTGGCAACCAGGACTCACTAGGCTTTTCTGGGTGAGAGAAACGGGTCCACGCAGGCCTGATCAACCAGCTAGCACAACAAATCTGCAACATCGTGATTAAGTCCCTTTTGCAGCTCCGTGTACTATGCAAAACGTACTGTGAAAATGCTTGTCCAAGTCCTCATCTACCGGTTCCTCGCCCTGAGGTTGTTCTGTCACAGGTGAGAGATGAAAGCAAGAGAAACCAGGCACCAAGAGGCCTCCCCAACTTGCCAGCTAACTAAGGAAAACGCCAAAGCCTTATATCTCCAGACTGTTGCCTTCTCTGCAATGATTTCCCCTTTACCGCTTTGAACAAGAACGCTCCTGTGACAAACAGGAAGCTGGTAATCCTTTCCAAGAGGAACCATAAGGAGAAACTTCTCTTGCAATCACTCATTCTTTTCTATTTCTTTTTTTTTAAAAAGAAAACTTGTGCTATCTTCTAACTAATCCACATATGGATTAGTTTGACCATAGCTAAAGGACCAGAGATCGTGAAGCCACCTGTTCAGAATTACTCCTATCAGTAATGAAGCATGAACAATGTGGGAAGCACATCAGGAATAACTCCAGGATTAGGGCTGTCTGCGTGGGATTCCCCAGCCCATGGCGCAGCTCCGTCCCTTGGTCACCGCCAGACTGACAGAAGGGAGACACTGTAGGGAAGTCACGGTGGTGCCACACAGCATGTTTTCAAGTATCATAACCCTATTTCTAGACCCCCAGTTCCAAATTGTGTGTTATGCAGAAGAGAGACCCACATAACACAAATATTATATTAATACTGGGGAAATTCAGTGCAAATTAATGGTTTTTTTTAGCCATGCTGTGTCCTTTTCCAGCAGCCACGTATGTGATGAGGGACACGACTGCAGTAGTCTGGTGTACAGACCCCTCCTGCTGCTTTACCCTCAGCTCGGGGCAGCTGCGGTTTGGAGGCAGCAGTCAGCATGGTGGAGAAGTCCTTTCTCTCTGCAATCTGGGGCTGTGCAGAGTGAAGGTTTTGCTTGCACCCAGCCAAGGGAATATTCTCCCCTATGCTGCCAAGTGACTAGGAGGGCACCCACGTGCCCCCGTTCCCGGCGCTCCGGCTGCAGCCACAGCAGAGCTACACAGAGTGTGCAATCTCCAGCGGAGCTGCGCAGAGACAGGAACCACACACCTGCTCTCATACATCTTTCATCATTTCGTTAAGGAAGGGAATTATATGATACTACGTTAAACCGATAGCAGCTTCTGCCAGTCAGAACCGAAAAACGTGCCTGTATTCAGGATCAGGCTAAGAGATAGTAAGACGCTGGCCAACTTTGGACCTGTTTACTGCCGTCGGTATAACTACAGGAGCAGAAAACCTAATTGATTGGCAGCAAAATTTTTATTTGTATAAAAGGAGAGGGAGAAATAGAACTTCAAAAAGGAGAATTGGAGGGTTATTGATTGTAAGAAGCCTGCAGAGGTTAAGATTACAGGACAGCTGATCTAGTTGATGCCACATCCCTAGAGAGTTCTAGGTCCATAAATTCAAGACTACCCCAGTTCTTCCCACCCAGTGCCCACAGAGCAACAACATGCCCCTTGCAGCAGGGTGCAGGACAGGAACAAGGCATGGTGGTACCAACAGCTCAATTAGGGCTGAAAAAGAAGAAGGAAAAGTAGAGGTGCCCAGTTGGTTCTGGAGAATCCAGCCAGCTATAATACAGTCTCAGGCATCAACCCACCACTTCAGGCAAGTTCATTCTTCTCTAGCTTGTTGTATTGAAGACAGCTGCAGTTTTCATTTACAGAATTAACTTGTATTCAGCTATGTTAAAAAGTCACTTTCCTCCAACCATAAGCACAATTTGAAGCTGTAACCTAAAAATCAGTCCATTTCCCTCCCTTGCTTTTACAGCACCTACCAGGCTGCCACTCAACAGCACCAAGGTGCTGTGCTCTTCAGCCTGGGCTCATAGGGGCCTGGGCTCTGGAAACTAAATCTCAGGGAGCTGTGATGGCAACCTGAGGAGATGCTAAATCTGATTTTATGGTATTACATAATGTTGGTACCACTGGATGAAAAGTACTGAGCCAATGCAAATGCACTTTGCCTTTGCAAATTTGTTTAAAAATGCTTAATGGGGTAACTCTGTCCTGAAAGCCTTTATGCCAGATCAGCTTCTGACCCCGTCTGGCTCACTGGCCGCCATCCTCCCACAGCAAATAAAGCTAATCTGAAAATGCAAAGTTGTGTAAAGTTTGCATCATTCACCCTGGATAATCTGACAGAAGCGCAGTTGTGCGGTGCCTCCCAATTCAGATCAAATTGATATTACTACGTGATGACCTAGATCCTGAACAGCCCCTATTAATGATGACAGCACCAGTGAAAAATGTACCTTTCTGAATTCAGAAGATTTAGACAGGGTTTTCTAAATCGATATTAGTAGATGATTGCAAATGCTCCTTTTCCTGGGATAAACCACATCTCACTGTGCTACTGGAGCACCTGGATTCAAGGCCATTATTCCACCTAGTTTTCTTTCATGTCTTTTGCTTCTACTATGCATGTGTTCAATAAGCTCAGTTAACTGCTTGTCTTGTAGAAGTTCAGTATCCCATAGTTATCTGTGTCTTGGCCTTTTTCTGCTGATGTTATTTGCTCTTTCCCATTGAAATCTCTAATTCCTAGCCTTCTTTCAGTTGTTTATCCAATGCAGCAGGAGAGGAGAACTTTCCAACCCCTTTTGTCCTGCTGGTACTTCAGGCTGGTCTGTGAGGACTGCAGCAAAGTGCTATTTACATCTCCAGTCTTTGATGAGAACATTTTACAAGCAGGTGTAGTAAGCTGCAGCTTGGAGACAGTTTCTCCCAGCTGGCACATAAAACCATCTCCATTTCTCTTAGGCAATTTTAGCACCAACATCTTGCACAAAAATGAAATCTGAAGCAAAGTGAGCCATCCTTTCACGCCTGGACATCTCTAGGACTCTCAGAAGGTGGCTTTTTCCAAGCTCCTCCTCAGCATGGAAACCAACACAAGCAATCCCAGCACATGGTTCCTTCTCCAGCAGTGAGCAACCACACTGTCCTCTTCTGCCAGGGTCTTCCCTGGACTATGGGTAAGGACAGCCTGTCACTTCTCAGAAAACACTTCTGTTCCACCACCATGGTTTTCAATCCTGATTAAAAAAAGACAACATGAAAAAAACATGACTGATCTTTTCAAAGTCCAGCCGTATACCTAAAGATAGTAAAGAGGAAATGAATAAATAACTAAACTTTTAATAAGTGCATCAGTGCAGAAGAGACATGTCAAAGTCTAATGCAAAGATAAGGTAATATGAGACAGAGTGGTTTCTGCTGTAGAACCAAAAATCCAGTGTCAAACAAACTAAAACCTGCTTTTTCCTGCAAGAGGAAAGGAGGATGCTAACTAAAAGAAAGGAGAAAGGGGAGAAAGAGATAAACAAGAAAGTAAATAGTGGTGCATCATGCTCAGGAGAGATGGTGAAGATTCTGGAGAAGGTTCTTAGAAGGGCACAAGTCATAGTTCTCCTCCATTTTATGATACTATGTACAGATAACTTGAAAACGCTTCACAACAGGAAAAAATCGTGTCTCTGATGGGAGTCAACGCACATGCCCAGAGCTGCCTGCCACTCAGAACACAGCTGCTCCACAAAGCCTCGTGTGTGTGAGCAAAGGGAGCTCTACCTGCCTCCCAGGCAGCAAACAGACATCACAGTAAAATCCGGGATTCACTGAAGTCAGTAACGAATCATGTCAAGTCAGGTAGCTCAAGATTCACCAGGTCTTCTAAAATCCTGTATGCTTCAGTGCGCCAGATCAAATCCTCACTCTCTCTCTTCACAATTCATCTGCTGCAGCTTGTCTGTAACCTGGGATGACAAGAGAGGTGAAAGGTAAGAGAGAGGTCGCATGAGAAATACAAGAGCAGTCTACGTGGCTGTCTGCTAAAGAGAGGGTTACCTGTGAGGACAGGAAAAAAAGATGCATTTTGCAATTGCTGTCTGATAGGAATGGTAATCCAGTATGACACTATGCCTAAAAGTCAAGGCACAGAGTCTACTAGTAAATATTATTAAAAATAACACAAGTTACTCAGCTTCTCAATAACCCAGCATGCAAGATGCTCATTTTGCACAAATTGTCATGCAGTTTTCTGGACATACAGGGGAGCATCCACGGATGCTGGCATACTGTGTGCTGTTGATATTAGTAAAGCAATCCTGGAGCGATCGGTACATCTCCTGATACGATGCTCTGTAGCTGTTCAGCTACTAGAATTCAGTTTTATGCGATTCAGTCATCTCTAACGAAGCAATAGTAACACATTAAGCAAAGTTCTGAGAGTCTAACAAGTCAAAGTGCTGCATTTCACTGCAGTCCCTGTTGGTCCAGTTACTGCGTGCTCCTTAGAGGCACATTTTTGTCCTGTCCTACTATCCAGTTATTGCTGGACATGAGGGATTAACCACACCTGCTAATTTGTCAGCTCCTAACTTAACAGGATGCTTCACATTTCTGTTATGATCTTCAATCCCAATTTTGCAGCTTTTTAGAAAAATCTAATTGACTTATCACACGGTCGTGGCCAAGATTGTGCCAAGACTATTCTTTTATTCAATAAATGACTAAATCAAGAGCAGAGATCTAGTCAAAAAAGCTTGGAAAAAGCTTGTCACATCACAAAGCACAGCTGCAAGGCAAACTTTAACTCCTTGTCCTATTCGTGTCCCACGAGATCCCCCCTATTCACATCCCTCCCCCCACCTTGGTATGAGATCCTCAGAAATGCTTGCAGGTGTCCCAAGGATCATTTTTTGGCTCAGTTACTCAATCAATTCATTAAACCAGGCCGAGAGGTCTGCTGCTGCAAGGATGGCTGATCCATCCATCAAGAGCAGACAAAGCTGTGGCCTTCATCACACATATTAGGATTTCTGATTGCTTTACACTATTGAAATAAGAGACATTTTTATTGTAGAGGAAGCTGCATCTCATCAAAAATACTATTCAAGACACCAAGCTGAGTTAGTCAGCGTCACTTTTCCTTTGCAGCGCTGTCAGGCTAGAAGCAATTCATATCACCTCCAAGAATTTGCTGAGATTTACCCCTCCAAGGAACATGACTGAAGGGGACAGATATTCTCTCAAATACACTGACTTTGGATCCATGCAATTACAGTGATGTCACTGGTGTTGTGATTTACACTTGTCCAAGACCAAAATTAGCTCCAGTGAACACAAAAAAAGAGACTTCCCAGTAAACACAAAGGTTCAGCTCTGCTCTCAAAAAATCATTTAGCAGTGGAAAATAAGTATGCATGAGGGGAGAATTACAGATCTTGCACTATTCAATGCCTTGTTTTTACAACAAAGGCTGAGTAAAATTAATCTTGAGCAATAATTCGCCTTGTATCTTGGGAGTTACACCAGGGATAGATCCATTCACCTCTGCATGCTTATTAGTATCTTCCAGCACTGACATAAACACCATGCTTTGGTAGATCTCAATTGGAAGCTTCACCAGTTCTTCAGATTTACTATAATAATAGATATAATGGCAGTAAAATGATATTAGCCTCCACCAGCAAGTCTTTCTGAACTTCTTGGCTAGTTTCATGAAAGAGGTGGTAAACTGGTATTTACTGATAATGCAGTTTTAAGAAATAAATTGTCATTCCAATTTATAGTATAAGTATCTCCCAAAACTGACACAGAGCTCCCATTATGATGGGTTTTTGATATTTAGAGAAAATTGGAGTTTAGATAGTAAATTGATACAAGCTACACGTTTCTACAGGCATTATGTTACCATCTCAGGTAATTCCCTCTTTTCCTGGACTGCTTAAGATTCCACATCAAGTGAAAGCATGCATTCCCGTAAAGGGGAGGTGATATAGGGAGCAAAGGAGATTTGCTCCCTAAAATAGGGGGCATCTTTAATGTGGGTTGATCCCTTGGGCACTGGAAGTCCAACAGCTCCAGGGAAATAGCCATCAGCAAGACCTAATCCAGCTGCAGCTCTGCCACTATGTGAGCACAGCCCCGCTGACCACCACAGACAGGGAAGCTGTAGTGAAGCTTTACAGACCAACCCAATCGTGCACAAGTGCCACTAATGAGGCCTAATATTCAAAGCCCTAAATTGGACTTGTTTTTTGTCCCCTCGCATTAAAAGTCATCAGATATTTTTCTTTCTGCAAGTTAAATAAAGGATGCTCACTGCTGCTG